>VZDJ01000346.1:1479851-1620927 GCA_008694505.1 Cyanoderma ruficeps
GAAAGCTGTAGCTCTGTGTTCTCCATGAGTGTCAAGCAATGGCTAGACTGAAAACAGGCTGCAATTACAAGCATTACTATTGAGAGCATCTGCCTGATGCTGCACAGGTTGCCATCTAGCACCTCCATAAACAAGCAAATCCAACAGACATTTGAATAAAATAACATTTTTTCAGACTGGACACACACATTTTAGGTCATGATAAAGTCCTGCTAAAAAGCAATAAGGTTTTGCAGATGCTTACAGGAAATTAATATATTCTGTGGAGCCTTGGGGGGCAGCGAAGATACAAGCAGTGCATGTAAAGCTCTGCCACAGAACCTACAGTAAGAAAAAAAGCTGATGGTTTTAAATGAAGCAAGAGAGAAGACAGTCTCCAGCATGAAAAGCTATGAAAAATGGTAAATCAGAGGGGACACAAACACAACAATAGTTTGATATAAATCATATTTTGACAGGGAAATGAAAAGTACCAGCAAGAGTTGTGTGAAGCAATTGCTCATATTCATTCCAGGGGTGGAGTAAAACATTATTTATATATATCGAACATATGTCTTTTTGAATGAAGGTAGTCAAGTATGTCAGAGTCTTCTGACCTCTAAACTATCTCTAAACTGACTATATTTTAAAATATAAAAGTATATAATTTGTGTTCTTCCACTAACTTTGCATACAAAAATTACAGTGGAAAGTACCCTACCACGCAGAATCCAGGATCTATAGAAGGACCTTCACCGCAAAAAAACCCCAAAACCTTTCAAAAGAAAAAATTAATTAATTAACATTTCATCATTCATTAGTCATTGTCTGCATAACAACATCACTGCTAAGGTAATCAATGGAGCAATGGAGCAAGCAGACAAAGTGGAGGCAACCAATCTACTGGGGCTGAGTGTTGGGGCAGGGAGAAGGTGCTCTCAATACCCAGCACCCAGCAGAGCTGCCAAAGTCCTGCACATCCTGGTGGTCCTCAGACAGATGGATGTTACACCAAACTTTCATCACCATCAGGCTGCCACTTCACCAGGCCTGCTGCGTTCTGCTGAGAGCAGAAATCACCCCACGTGCTCCCCTGGGCACAGTGATCCTGTTGGGCAGAAACTGCAGGCCAGCACAGATTTAGGAAGTGTCCCAGTGGCAGAGGTGTGTGCAGGGCTACGGGCTGCTGGCAAAGGATGGGTGCATCCTGCACACATCCACCATGGCATGTCTTCCTGCTGGAAAGACACTGACTCCAGACACAAATCTCCCCTCCTGGTGCCCTTGCAGCTAGTATGGAAACTAAACAAATGCTTCATTTCAAATACATGCCTCAACCCCCTGGGTTGGTCCTTGGTCAGGCTTTAAAGACGTGTTGGGAAGTTTTGGCAGCGTTGCTTTCAACTTGGCCAGCAAGGGGATGTTGAAAGTTACACGACTGCATCCACACTGGAGTTCTGAAACGTGTTAATTAAGACATTCTGTTACCAACCCTTTCCTTCCTACGCAAGATAAAACCCACTGAGTGCTAAACGTGCCTGAAATGACTCGTATGTTTTAATGCTTTCCTGAATATGGATCAATTTTAACACTTTTTTATAACGCCTGTATCCTAGCCAAGACAAAGCCAATGACTCCAGTCTGAGTCAAGCACACGTTTAACACCCTCTGCTGAATAAGTCCTAAAAGAGGAGAGAGTTCAAGAAGCCAGGGCAGGACAGCAGCCGGGTAGATGTTTGTCTGAGCTGTTCTTAAAGGCTTCCAGTAACAAAAGCTGCACAAGTTCCCTCTGGCAATTTATCCTGCTCTTTCTGTTTCCTCACTGATAGAAATTATTTTATGCAGTCTAACGCAATGCTCTCCTACTGCAATTTAAACCATCACTTTTCTTTCCTGTCTTCCACAGACACAGTGAACACTGCTCCCCAGAGCTGATGTGTACTTACTTGAAGCCCTCCGTATTTTCATTAGTCCAAACAATGCTGATTTGTCAATGTTTCCTCAGAAATGTATCCCAGGTCCCTGAGTACTGTTTCCCTCTGCATTCTCAACAACTGACCTTTTTGCAGTGCTGAAACTGAAACTGGAACTGTTGCTCCAGTGGAGGCCACACACACAAGCGTGAGCAGAGGGGAAGGGTGAGGTTGTAGGTCCTCAAGCCATTCTCCTATTACACATCCCAGTGGGACACTTGCCTTCCCCACCACAACATGACAAGGCTGAACTGTTCCCCTCTGCAATGCCATTTTGCAGAGCTGTTGCCTCTCCCTTCATCACTTCACAAGTCAGGAGAGCCACGGGGACCAGGTGCTTCCCCACCACCGCTTTGTGCACTGAGGGTTTGGGCAGGATTCCTTCAAATCTTGCTATTCCCAAGGGGCAGGCTATTTTCACCAATCCTTCCTCAGTCCAGATACATCTCCACACATCATCTCCCATCACAGAGCCCTCTACCTCCCCTGAGAAAATGAAATTCCCACCCAGAAGTGCCCCTGGCACCCTCCAGACTGCACAGCGCTTTCCCTCCTGGCAGAGAAGGATGGAGCTGACATAGAAGTGACATGTGTGGTGTGACAGACCCACTAAGATGTCTTGTGTGTGGACAAGCATCTCTGATACCATGGAGGGGTCCTTGGGAAGGGCCAGTTTCATGAGGGCATCAATCCCTCTGTTGATGCCAGAGCAGAAGCTCACACTGTCTTGGAGAACCTCCTCCTTCTGCAGAGCTGAGGGACAACCAGCAGACTCAAGAACTGAGGTGTACATGCCAAGAACTGCTCATGGAGTCTGATTCCATTCCCCTCACCTTTGAATACAAGGAAGCCAAGAGGCCTGCTCTCCCACTGCTTGGTTGGCAAACTTGAGCACCTCCGGGGTAATTGCAGGTGAGTTTCTTTCTAATTCTTCCATGACGAATCCCAAAGGACGGCCCTGATGAGGGACTATCCAAGTATCATTCTTGTATGCAATTTACAATTTAATAATATAAACATTATTTGGATGCCCATCAGCACACATTCTTGTATGGAGTACAAGAGCTGCTAGTTAAGGAAGAGTTTCAGCCAAAAAAAAAGGGAGGAAATTTTCATTACATTGTTTTCTCTTACTTAAGTATTAATATCACTAGATAATATATATCCCTGTAATCTGGAACAAGGGTTTACTTCTTAGGACATAAAAGCTTCTTTCTATCAGATTGGAACATGTGCGTCTTGATCAGCTTGTATCTTGAGATACTTGAAAAGAAGGAAAAAAAATGCTATTTTAGCAATAGCTAAAATAGGGAAAAGATCTCAGCCTGTCCAACCAAAACAATGACCTGATGCAGAAGTCAAGTCTATCAGGTAATGCTCAAGGGAACATTTTAAATAAGGAAAAAAGAGTGGAAGTGGGAAAAAAATATCATCATTGTATTCTTATGCAGTAATGTTCCTCCACTAGCATTAACAGCTTATCTCCCCATCTAAGCACTTCTCGATAACAGACTGGGTTTTATGTTGAGTACAGGCTGTACCAAGTCACTAAAACCATTCCATTGTTAAAGATTATATAAAATGGTCAATCAAAGTGTCACTTCTTCCTGCCCGTCCCCCAGGCTGCTGTTGCAATAATTCCATATAAAAGCCAAGCATGAAGGGGGAGCAGAGCACCAGGAGAGGGAGAAAATGGCACAATGCAGAGCCAGAGGGCACATGGGACACCCTACCACCACAGTGTCCCTACCATCACACTGCAGTGTCACCTAAGCAAAAACGTCCAAATAAAACTTGTTAAGTGAATTTGTCCTTGCAAAAAATATTTGTGTTTGGCGGTCTGTGCACCTGCAGAGCTACTGAGCATCCTTCCATGACTTGTCTGGTCCCAGCACAACAGAGACGTGGGAGAGGAAGTCAGAATAAGTTCAGGAGAAGTCCACTTTTCTAGCATTTCAAATGAGATTTCTAGATACCTGGAGATTTCATGCTGTATCCATGGCTCAGAAATAAGCTGATTAATAAAATCAGAAATAAGCAGATTAAAACAATGGAAAACCATGGCATTCAGTAACTGAATTCAAAAACTGCTTGTTTTTTTGGTGGTGGTGGTTTGGGGTTTTTTCCCCCCTTGTAGGTTTTCATACCTATTATAGTGGGAATTTAAAGGGGCTTTCTGAGAAGGTCTAAACTGGTAAAAGGTGGCACTTTGGAGCTCAATGATCGGTGTTCATGTGGGATGGGAAACAGCTCCTCTAAGCTTGAGCAATCCCACCAGGCATGATGAGCAGCCGGGCTTTGGGGACAAAGTCCTTCTATGCATGAGGGCAAAGTTATTCCTTACACACACTGAAAGAACAATCAATCCCCACCATAAAACAATGTTACAGACCTCTATCACACCTGTCCTCAGTCATCTCTGTTTCTCAGCACCAGAAGGACACAAAGCAGTTCCATCTCACCCTCAATGCTCATATTCCTGGGAAAACTGAGTAGGCAGGAGAACTGCATTCATCTGTACAGGCTTGAAATAAGCCTTTGTTAAGTCTTTGCTTAACATACAAATGCCTTTCACATTTCAAGATAGACAAATCAAGCTTACATTCTAATTAAGGAAGGGATCAGATGAAGTCCTCCCTCCAGTAGAGATTTTCCAAAATTTTTGCCTGGATTCAGCTGCATATTCTAAGCACATGGATTGACAGGGAGGGGAGGTGGGTAACAGAGGGCTCGTGCTATTTGTGATTTGTGCTAGAGAGCGCATAAAGAAAGTGAACCAGAAAAATAATTCCCACTTCTCAAATGCCCAAGAGCTGATTGAGACTAAATACAGTTTGTATCAACAAGAGCAGCAAATCATCAGCGTATCTGATTTTCATCTGCTATCCATGGGGGTCCGTGGTGACAGCTTTAAAGGAAGTCTGCATATCATTGCACCAGGGTCCATGTTCTCTCATACACAGCTTGCAGGCACACACAGGCATAGCTGTATCATGTGCTGGCAAGTAACGGAGAAGTTGAGCAAACATACCTGAAATAGCTCACATACTTAGAGATGCCAAACAGGCTCCTTACACCATTTCCAGAGGGGCTTTTTTTGCCCAGCTCTGCATCCCCCAGCCACTCAAACAACAGTTGTTCCTGTGGGCATGCTCTCTCACACAGTCATCAATTACAAGGTGACGACTTGAAGAACAATCATTTGTCACTGCAAGCCAAAACAAGCAACCCTGCTCCTTTGTGCCCAGTTCTGATGAGGAGTTTCCCCAGGTCCAGACTTGCTCCAGGGCTGTGTGTGCTCTTGCCCCACTGTCCAGTTCCCTTGCCTCCTCCTCCTTCTTTCCCTCTAGTCTGCTCTCCCCAACTTTGGCACAGAGTAAAGCTTTCTCTCCTCTTTTCTGCCTCTTCCCTTGACCCAGCTGTGCCACCCATCCTCCCAGGCGCCCAGGATGCCATAATGGGTGAAACAGCTACAGACAACCCAATCAACGATTGCTGTGTGTTGGGAGCTTAATCCTGCTACTGCCCCATTGCAAAAGCACCCAAAACTGAAAGCTTGTGCATTCACAAGGAGTTAGGTAGTCGGCAAAAGAGGCTGAAGATCAAATCTGCTTTGCAGAAGAACGAGGAGGGTTTAGGAAGCAGACAAAATCAATACCTGAGCAATGCAGAGAGGGTATCTGAGAAATGGTAGGGGATAGCTCAGCTAAGGGTGGGGAAGATAGCCTGGAAATGGCAAATGAAAAAGAGAAGCTGGGCTGCCATGAAGAAGCTTACTGGCAAAGCACTCTAAGAGATGCGACAGGGAGCAGATGCTCCTTTGCTTTAGGGGTTTAGAACAGGACTGATGGTCACACCAGACCTGCACTGCAGGGCAGTGGGGTGGCCTTGGGCAACAGACCCCTGCCAGCAAGGTGAGGCTGGTGTCTCCATCCCCTGCAGTGGGATTTGTGCCAGAGAACCTCTTGTCCACACCCAGCCTCCTGCCGGCCACTAGGGCAACCATCACAAACCCCTCCGGAGACAATTAGACTCTGAAGCCACAGCATTCCCCTGGGATGGGGGCTTCCCTGCACAGCCTGGGGGCAACAGCATATGGGAGTCACCGGGTTTGGCTTTGCAGTTCAATTAAATAAAAAAAAAAGCCAGAAAAAGTCCCAGGTTCCCTCGCGGGGGAGGACATGGAGAGGGGGACGGTCTTCCCGGTAGCTGCCTAATGGCTCACAGGGTGAAGGCCCCGCTGCTGTCAGCACAAACCAGCAATTACGATTAATGGGCTGTGGCAATCGGATCCCAGCGCTAAGGGAGACAGCAGGTCCCACCATTTGCATGCAGTAAATTATTCAGGCTGTCAGCTGCTGGGATGTGGCTCGGTAATGCTGCGGTTAAACGCTGGCCACATGGCTAATCTGAGCCATGCCCGCCAGGCCTGCTCTGCGCTGGGGCGGGTGGGACAGCTGTGCCCGGGGCCACACCCCGGCTGTCACAGCCTGCACATGGCTCACTGCGGGTCCTTCCGGCAGCAAAAACCGCCGGGACACGCTCAACAGTGCCTCACTTACCTTACATTTCAAGGGATTGTGAACCTGAGAATATAGGGAGAGTTGGATGCCAGAGAGCCAGCTTCAGTGACCAAGCCTACCTGAGCCTCCAGACATGGACAGGTTTTTCAGGAATTAAACAAATGGCTGGACTCAAAAATTGGAGTATTCCTATACTGAAAACACAGCATCATATAATAAACTCAGGGCTTGCCAGTTAAACCTGATTTTTACAACGTCAAAGGCAGTGCTCTAGAGGGACCTCAATTCAGATGAGTACCCACAGGCCACGCTGGATGAACTAGATGTACACTGCCAACATCTGCTTCTGCCTACCTGGTTGTGAGAAGTGTGTTTGAATGTACGCACCCTCATTAAAAAAAAAAAAATTATTTATTTATNAGTTAGTTAGTTCAGAATAACCTTTCCAGGTGGAAAACTGAACTCTCCCAATCTGAAGTACTTTCTTCCTGGAGCATAGCATGAAGAATAGCAAACACGAAGCAGAAGGGAAAAGGCTATTAAGTAATGTGAAAAGAAAAAGCCATCCCAGGCAGTTGTCTACCCATGCATAGATGCAGTTCTTCCTGCCCGTTTTCCCACGAAGGGAAGGGATGCGAAGGGACCTGACACAAACACAACACCAAACTCAGACGGGCGAAGTTGTTTCTTCATTAGCACCTCAGTGTGGACAACTGCAGCAAAATCCTGTTATTTACATTCAAATGAGACCTGCTGCATGCAGGGGCCTGCCCACATTCACTGGTGCACAGCTTGAGAGGGGCTGTATTTCGTCTCAGGAGCTTGAAATGGTTCAGAAATGCCCCATGTGGCTCAGTACCCCAGAAACACCTGTACCCTAGCTAAGCACCATCCCCCCAGCAAACATGCTGGCCTGCAGTTCTGGCAGCTCTTGGGAGTGCTTGGCTTTCTCAAACATGCAGGCCTTTTAGTGGAAAGGAAACATTTGATTAAAAAATATAAACAGTGACAGCCTTCTAAGGAAAACTAAAAAAAGAACAAAAACACCATAGATCATTCCTCAGGCTTTGGGAGTTTGAAATTTAAAAATGAAGGGAAACAAAAGAGAGATGGCAAATAGTAATACTCTGTGAGCATAGTAGCATAAATTGGTAGGAGAGGCATGATAATGGATAGCAAAACTGAAGCTTAGGGGTACGAGGTCACTTTGCTAAATAACTAACTACTTCAGAATGTGCCAGCAGATCAAGGTGCCCATGTCAGCCTGATCTCTTGAGCTCACATGTATTTGAAAATGTCTAGGTATCTTCCATTCAGTCTAACTGTATTTAGTACAAGTAATTAAGACTGTGATTGTCAGAAGGTCAAGCTATTTCAGATCCACAAAGACTTAAAATGCATTCAAGTGCTCAAAAATATGCACTGAATAGTCCTGTCACAACCAAAGGGCCACATAGCAGCACAGAAATTTAGGCAACAGTATGGGTTTTCACACATCAGAGCCCTATTTTCATCCACATTGAGGTCCAAAGTACTTATGCATCTATACACTAGCAGTAAAACAACAGAGTGATCCTTTATGACAGTATGACCATAATCTAACTTGACAAATGCACTTGTCAGCATCCCTTAAAGTAAATTATAACTACACCCCCTTGACTAAATCCTGAGCCCTTTCAAATAACAAAACAAAGAGCTCTCTCCCAAGAGTTGTGTTCTCTGCATTGTATTTTCTGACATGCTTTCCCACCATCAACCTTTCATCCTGTTGAACTAATTTCCATTGTAAGCAGCAGAGGGCAGGGAGGATAACTTCACGCTGGTGAAGTGTGGGCCTGCCCAGAGGAAAGGCAGTGGAAAGCGTACACCCCTGGCAGGGCTGACCATCAATTCCCCTGTCCTGCTGAATAGGGCAATATGGATGTGCAACTGTGCTTTTCAATAAAGAGCAGGTAAGCTGGGACCTAACAACTGGGAAAAGGGCCTCCCTAGCTGCCCCTCTTCAGAGCTCTCAAGCTGCTACAGTGGCTTGCACCAAGGTGCTTGGTTGCAGCTCTTCCAGCCTGCTGCCCTCACTGCTACCAGCAAACAAGGCACCCAAAATAAGGTTAGAGACATTGAAATTGACCCTTTCACAGGAGGGGCTCAGCTGAGTTCTGGGTCTTACCAATACAGACAAGAGATGCAGTGAGGTCCTGCCAGAGGCACTGTTGCAGAGGGTCAGCAGCAGGCTTTTGTCTTTCTGTGCAAATGGAAGAAAGAAGCCTTTTATGGCCTATTTTCTCCCCTCAGTACACATGTACATTTGTACTCTTTACTGTACACTGTGCACCTCTCAGGCTTGCACAAGCTCCTGCTCTGCCCAGTTTCACTCATCTGAGACTCAATCCTGCTCCAAGGAAGACCTCCTGCCCTTTCAAAACCTCTTAGTAAATGTGGAACAGTAAGAGCATTTCTTTGTCATGAATACAGGGCCTCTGGATCTGTGTGTCCCATCTTGGCCTGATTTTGTCCCCCAGCAAGAGGGAAAAGGTAATGATGCTCTCAGGGAGACTTGGGTGCTTTATCACCAGACTTCCCATGCAACGCTATATGCCTGCAGGGAGGGTGGATGGAGCCCAAGATGAGCAGGAGTTTTGTTTGCTTTGTTTTCACATTGTTCACTGTAATTCCTGTATCTTGATGTTTTTCACCCATAGGAATTCTTTAAGTGAACCCTGCTTTCCGCATCAACATCAGATCTCAGCCCAGCCTGTGTGGTTACAGTTTTAAGGGGAGATGAAATTGGGGTCCTGCTCACATGCATGCCTTGCTGCACCAAGAGAATGGCTGACCCTCACAAACCTTGATCCTGGGGTTGCATCCTGCCCCCTGTGCCTGGTAGTCTCACCCATGGACATCCTCTTGCCACAGTGTTCAGTTGTGCTCTTCTCCTGGAGAGGGAAAGGCAACGGCCCCAACTTGTGCCAGATGCCCCCTCTCCCTCCAGCTCCCCACCCCTATCCCTATAAATACATCTTCCAAAACAAGCAACCATAATGATGAACTAGACTTAAACTTAACAAACAGCAGGGTCTAAATTGTTTGGGAACTCACCTGGGAGTGAATTTCTTGGGTGGGAAGTAGCAGAGTAGCTGTGCAAGAGCAGCAGCCTCTCCAAACAGCTTAGCAGGACCCAGGGAGGATGTGTCCATGGCCTTAGCACACTGCATCTATGTCAAGGTAGCCAGTATTGACCTTGAAAATCACCTTAGGTATGGGCCTCTCCTGCTCCCATGTTTCCAGTGTGCAGCTTTCAGCAAAAGGACAAAAATCTGGAGGACTTTCAGATTTATCAAATTATGCTTTAGTC
This sequence comes from Cyanoderma ruficeps, assembly GCA_008694505.1. Classification (NCBI taxonomy): domain Eukaryota; kingdom Metazoa; phylum Chordata; class Aves; order Passeriformes; family Timaliidae; genus Cyanoderma; species Cyanoderma ruficeps. Next base: position 1,489,679 of record VZDJ01000346.1, read on the forward strand.
CTTGCTGTACACATCAGCCACTCTTATCACTGCCAAGAGACACGGTGAGAGGTTTTGTCAGACCGGCCACCTTCCAACACAGCCAACTGCTCGTGTGAATGGCAGGAGCAACAAGAGCATTGGTCATCCTGCCTGCCTGAGCCCTTGCCCAGCTGGCAGAATAACACAGCTCCTGTCCACAGGCTACAAGTAGGAGTCAGCAGAAATCCTTCCTCCTCGTCCTAGCAGCTGAGGATAAGCAAGACAGCCTGATGTGCCTGGTCACCACTGCCTTCCTCCATCTGATCTCACACGGACAGTACCCCAACTCAGAGAGGAAGTCTTCACCACATCACCTAAACACAGTTCACAGCAGAGATCTCAAAGGCATCAAGTGCAGCCACCTGCATGGGCCTAACTGCAAAAAGTCAGGAAGTATTCAACCAGCCAGCCTGATCCCACACACCACCTCAGGTCCCCTTAGATGACTTGGGATCCGTGGTGCCCACAGACACATGACCCTGGGGGGTAAATGTTTACAGCTGCAAGGCAGCTTCAGCTTACTGCTGCTTTCAGAGCCTCAGCAGATAGAAAATAGCAGGTGCATTAAGCTCCAAAATAAGATTATAACATGCTGTAAATTAAAGTACGATGAGCTCTTTGTGTTCAGTCAAATAAGGAATGATGCATGGAAAACAACAGGGGCTCACATTCATCTCCAAGTGATCATTCACAGGATGCACAACAATACAATTTCACACATAGAAATCAGAGAATGTCTCTCTGAAATGTAAGATCTGCTCTTCCCGGGTGTATTTTTTTTTTCTTTTGTAAAGAAAGAAAAGATTTCCAATGTGCTGAAACCACTTATAATAGTAATTGGAAAAAAAAGAGTCTCTGGGAAATTATTGGCATGAACTTTTAGGCCTCTAAATTAAGGCCAGCCTAATTTTCCAATTAGGCAGCTTGATAGGCAAGATGACATGTGCAGAGTAGAAGGGCAGGCTCTAAACGGCATTTTTATGAACATTTCTCATGCCTGCAGCAGCCTTTCTATACCCAACAGCTGAGGAGTGCACTTTCCCATGCCGTCAGGGGTGAGGAGGTTACGACTCCAGCATTGTGCCCCTTGTTTTTCACACAAGAACGCGGCGCGCCGCAGCGCTTGAAAGGGTCGGGCGCCCGGAGCCCCCCAGCGCGCTGCGGGCTCCCCGCGGCCCCAGCCCCGCGCCCGCCGCCCGGGCAGGCGGCTCGGCTTAACCCGCCGCGGCGGCGGGCGGCTGGCAGCGCTAATTGGGACGGGGAGGACCTTTTTCAGAGTCGTTCAGTCGGTAAATGAAACTTCAGCTCCCCGGTGATCCAGCGTGTGCAAAGATGCCGCGGCCCGAGGTGCAAAGGGCACGGCAGAGATTTTGAGCTGACGCTGCTCTTTCACAGCTCGAGCTGGCTCCCGGCCGCGCCTCCCCACTGCCCGCCCGGCCCAGGGAAACGCCGGCTCCGAGGCTGCACATCCTCCCCAAGCGTGCTGAAGAGCCAAACACCACGGTGAATTTAGCAGGGATCTTCTACGGCAAGCAGAGACCCAAATCAGTGCATGAGACCTTCAGTCACTTAGAGCAAAGCCTGGCCCCCAAGAGGTAATGAAATATCACATCAGCACCTGCTCTTGGGTGAACCTGAGCAAACTATGCCTGGCCTATTCAAATGTCCTTCTCTGGGTCAAGCAATTCAACAGCTAGACCCGTGCAAGCCTGCCACAGGCCAGGGTGGCTCACGCAAGGGCTTTGGCAGACAGGCCGGGCAAGAAGTAGCCAGTCACTGCCAGGAGAGGACATTTACATACAGGAGTCCAGGAGCATCACCCCTCCTTGAAGAACAGCTACCAGATGCTTCTGCCAGCCACACAGACAGCACTGCCCATTACCTTGGTGTGGCTGGCACCAAACTGTGGGCTGGGGTGGACATCCTTTTCACACTGTACTAGAGCCTGGATCGGGGGAAATATGTCTCACTGAGCTTATTCTCAGTTTGCTCAAACATACTGTAAGAATAAAGAAGGAGGAATGATACCTTTGTTGGAAGTGGGAGAGGGCAGCATCCACAGGCTGTCTCCCTTAGACTGCAGAGAAGGCCATGCCAAACAAAGAGCAAACCAGCCTCAAGGATACACAGCAGATACTGATTCTCACCTTTCCTACTTCTGGAGAGCCCCAGTGCCCTGCTGTCTTTTGACAACTGGATCCCAAAGACTGAACTCTCCTAGCTCAGCAGCAAATCATCTCCAGGTCAGGGTATTCAGGAGCTCCAAACTTTCAAAACGTTAGAGAAACAAAAAGAAGCAGTGTTCAACCAGAGTGGCCAAGTAAGATGAAAACAGAATCACAGAATGGTACAGGTTGAAAGGGACTTCTGGAGGTCATCTGGTCCATTCCTCCCTGCTCAAACAGGGCCCCATGGTCCTTGTTTTCCAGGACCATGTCCAGATTTTTTTTCACTATTTCCACAGGTGGAGACTCCACAACCTCTCTGGGCAACCTGTGCCAGTGCTCACTCACTGTCACAGTGTAAAACTGTTCCCTGATGTTCAGAGGGAACATCCTGTGTCTCAGTGTGTACCCATGGCCTCTTGGCACTGGGCACCGCTGGTGGGTGTCATGCTTTGGGGCCTTTTTGAAGACAGGAGTGATATGTGGTTTCCATCAGGGCTCAGGCACCTCTCTTGTTGCCTGGAGGGCTGACCTGAAACAGAGACTGGACAGAGCTAGAGAATAAAGTAGGTATTTATTGAAAGGCCTCCAGGATTCACCCTGGGCAGCACAGGAGCCTGACCAAGGATGCACCCCAGGTGGACCAAGAATAGTCACAAAAAATGGCTCTCCGGTCACGAGATCTTACACTTTGATTAGTTTTGGTCCATTTGCATATTGGGGTTTAATTATCCAATTACAGCTTCAGACTGTGAGGTCTCATCCTTCTTGTTCCTCCCTTCGGTCCACCTTTGTTTATGCTTTGGGCCTGAAAGTTGTCTGTGGTTCTCAGCAGGAAAAGGATTCTTTTTGTCTACCTATTCTGTGAAGAGAGCTTACTGCCACTTAATATGAGGCTCAGAACTACACCCCTAGGCAGTACAGAATCCACAAACATGAAAACTAAAACTTAAGGCATCACTCTCAGTCACCACGACCATCCAAAGACATTCAACATGGTGCCCAAACATTCATTTGTGAGGTAGCTCAGGAAATACATGAACTCCCTTCTCTGATGTGTTTGTACGTTTTGGTAATTGGCATATCAGACTGTGGCCTTCAGTTAGTTTTGGGGTTTATTTGTATTCAGTGGAATCATTTTGAGGAGAATTGAACAACTCCTGTCCCAGGGCAGAGAAGTATGAAGCCCTTAAATTTCTTCCCCATGCTGCTGGACTGAGGCAGTGAAATAACACTTCGGTTCCCATATATATCATGTCTTAAACACAAACCAGGTTTGAGGTTGAGAAGATGTGTAAAGATTCAACCAGCGGAGCTGCTGTTGTGTGAAAGGCATTAACAGCGCTGCGATTTCAGTATTTCTTTGATTTCTCATAAGACAGGAGAAAAAGACCCAGTTTACAACATTTTCAAACAATTTATATATGCCACCACTTTCAGAAGCTAACCCAAAGCTACAGAGTGACTACAGAATCTGTTCCAAGGATGCCTTGGATCCCTTAACCCAGTTGGGAAGTGTAACTTTTGGCTGCTCATGACACACAGCCTGCTGCAGACAGAAGTTAACAAATGGCAGATTTCCTCATTAGAGCCACCATGCAGTGAGTGCATCAGGGGGCTTAACTCTGATTGAATGAGGCACAACCGAGAAGGCAACGAGAACACTTAGAGGTGTTCAAGATCTCACTCATGTTAGTCTAATGCAGTCATACCAGGGATAATATTTATTTTGGGTTATGGCCAGATGACAATGTAATAGCCCCATTTGAGCAGTCTAGACCTTTCATATGTGATAAACACTTCCCCAGAATGTATAATGTATTGAAAAAAACACACAGAGAGTGCATGCTTGTATCTAGTAGAAATGCTCTCTAGCCAAAACAGAAGACTGGAACAGCTTCCCAGCATATGGGATTAATGCTGCCAGAAAAAGAATAAAAAGCTTGAACAATAATTTGCCTGATTTATAAATGTGACAGTATTAAGAAACGAGGAGGAACCCAAACTTTCCAGAATGCCCTAAATGAAAGTAAAATGTGAAGTATCCTTTTCTTTAGAAACTAGCTCAGTGTCAAAGCTTTGGTGGCAAGATGCTAATTTGTTTTCAATAGGCAGGCCTGATTTCTTCAGTGTTTCCCTTTTTCCCCATCTCATCACCTGAAGGCCTGGAATATGAAAGGGCAGACAAGCCTAGGAGGATTTACCAGGTCTTGTTATAGCACATCAGTCATCAAAGGAACATTGATCATTGATCATTTTTCTTTAACTCCACAACATGATAAAGATATTTTGCATTCCAAGTATGTATAAAGTGTCTCATGTCCTGTTCATAAAATAAAAGGTAGAATTCTAGGACAATTTATTAAAGCCCTCAAAACAGGACCAGAATAAACACAAAAGAGTAGTAGTAGTTTACTGCTTCAGCTAAAACACAAGCCAGCTTTGATTCAGTTTTTATCAAAGCTAACTTTGCTTATAACCACATCTGTGAACCCACAAAACACTATGGACATTCAGGCACATGAGTGGAGTGAGGAGTGGAAGTGGGTTAGGGTGAAGCTCACAAGCACTTCAGTTACAGGTCTAGAAGAGGTAAGTGTCCTCCTAGCAGAATGTGTGTAAATATTCCTTGCTTGTGCAGAAGGGAAGATTTGAGGCTGCCCACAGCCATTTGCTGCAGAATCACCCACAGAGTGCCCAAACAAGGCCAGGATGGCAGCACCTCCTCCTCTTCCCTCTACCGAGGATGCATTTCATGCTGCTTGCTGAGCACTCAGTGTTACAATTCCAAGTGCAAATTTTACACCAAGCATGAATTACAACTACTTGAAGTGAATCTGTCATGCCCATCCAAATCTAAGTGAGAAATTTGTCAACTAAGAGATGTGGGCAGCATGCAAAGCAGAATATGATAGAGGATGATGGAAACTCACTATCTGCTAATGAAGTGGGGTTTGTGTTGTTACCTGAAAAACTTCAGAGCAAAAAAACCCCATTCAACGTTTTCAAAACTCAAGACTGTCACAGGAAAAAACCACATTATGTCTGAAAAAGAGATGAAGAAACAAATGTGTTCCCAGCTGCATAATCAAAAAAAGGTGAGAGAAGAAACCCATATGATTTTAATAATGAACTTTGCTCATCTGGTCTGTGCTTCAGAGTAAGACAAAATTATGAAATTTAGAAGAAAACGCAGCCTGGCATGTAGAGAAATTCCTGATTTTGGCAGTCAGATGAACACAGTTGCAGAACTTGGTTTATACTGCCCTCAGGATTCTCAGCAAAATGATGCATTTCCATTTACAGCTGGAATCTTGATATGTGCAAGTAGCATTCATTTGGTTCATATTAGTCCTACATGTAGTGTACATAGAGTGATGAGAGTATTCCAGGAGGTGGTTGGGCTGGGCACAGTGCCACAGGAGCTGCTGGGCTAGCTTTAGCCTTAGCTCCTGCTAACATAAAGAAATTTTCTTTATGTTACCCTCTTACCTGAAGTAAGAATGACCTCCAAACAAAAATTCAGATTGATACCACTGCCCACACCAAGACACATGCAAGGCCACTCATGGATCTGTACCACATGGACAGGGAAATTTCACTGTGTATGGCTCTTGTACATACACCTGTGCACATCTGACAGCAGAAAATGCAGAGAGGAACAAAAAGGAATGTGGTCATGAAGAAAAGAGGGAACTCCTGGGGATAGGGAGCAATCAGCAGAAAAGTCTGTATTTATTTTTCTGTACAGATGGCCCTAGAAATACCTGCTTGCATTATCAATTTCTACTCTGATAAAAGACTGGAGTAAAGTCTCATAGATGCAGGTCATGCAACTGTGCCATTGTGGCTGCTGGTGTTTTCTTACTCGGTGTTAAGGACATTTGTGTTGTCTCCACAAATTCTTGGTATATGCAGGTATTACAGCTATGAAATGCAATTGCAACAGCCCACCACAAAGACATTTCGGAATTCCCTGCTCTGCCTTTGCAATTCTGCCTTTGGGAGTTGTGCACAACCGAGGCAATGTGCAATGGGCACGGGCTACCCCAAATAGAGACTCCTCCATGGGACAATTTTTGTATGGAGAGCTTGGAGGGCCAATTAAAAATTGAAGGTCACCAAAGACGAACTGGGACAACAACTGGTTCACCAAAGGCCACAAAGACTAGCAGCAGCCTAAAGCCATTGGAGGTTCAACCCTGCAATTTGTATGACTGGGTCAGTTTATGTCAGCCCTTGGGTTTTCAAATAGAACACTAAGCTGGATTTGAAATAGTGACCACTACAGCCTCCCAAAGTTACTCCTCCAAAGGTTATCCAGAGGAAGGTTTGATAAAATCACTATGTTACCCTACTGTGAGATAACTCGCATTCTGCCTCAAAACATTAACACATATATGTCCTCCCAAATCACTCTTATTGAAAGTTGATCAAGCATGTAGGATGAGTTATGTTCAAGAGACAGGATTTCTTTGATATTTTAAATCCCTCCTGGCTTCTTAAAAAGGCCTTCTTTTCCTACTCTAGTGATAGAATAACTCTTTACCTGGAGGCTAACACCCAATGAAATTCAAGTTCAAAATCCCCTAATTAAGATCACTAAGATGAATGAGTAAATTAAAACAACAATATAAGGTCTCATTGCTTGTTTCCTCTCTCTTGCTTGGATCCATACCGATTTCAGAAACAAAATTTCAGTTTGCACAACTATAAAAGGATCTGCTGAAACATGCCCAGAATGGTTATGCATTTACCGTGTGATTCCTCCTAGTATTTTGGTAAATAAATACCTCATGTTAAAAATATTCTTCTTGACAGATCATACATGAGATCTATCTTGGAAACTTCCCATATCAGGTGATGTCAGGCATTGGAACAGGCTGCCCAGACAAAGTGGTGGAACCACCACCTCTGGAAGTGTTAAAAAAATTTGTAGATGTGGCACTTAAGGACATGGTTTAGTGGTGAAGATGGCAGTGTTGGGTTAACAGTTGGACTCAATGATCATGGAGATCTTTTTCAACCTTAGTAATTCTTTGATTCTGTCCTCTTGTTTCAGTGCTACAAAAGGGCAAAGGTAGGAAATTAGTTTTCTTCTGTTGATTTGGTCAAAGGTTTTCTTTTAGCCAGAGGCATAAGAAACAATCAAACCATTGTGCATACAGCTGTAGTTCCAGGCAAAAAGGCACTTCAGCTTTCCTTTTGATTTTTATATGTTAAAAAGAAAATACAAATACCTTTAAAAAAGAAATGACAGTGTTTAACCTATAAAAAGGTTAAAGCTTTTGCATCCTAGTCTAAATAGATTTTGCTGGACCATATGAAGACTTGCAGAGCTCCAGTGGCAACCTGACCCACCAGCCAGCTGTGATCTAACAGAATTGCTCCCATTTCTGCACTAATGCCATCTTCTCCAGGCACCTCCCAGATGAAGGCAAGGAAAGGGATGTGTGAGCTGTGGCAGCCTGGAACTGGTTCTCTGCTCCTTTAGGGTTCCCTTACCTCGTCTTCCCTCACAGAACTGAGACATCCATGTACTCAGTCATGAGAGGCAGGAAGAGCTACACCATCCTGCAGTGGCTCCATCACTGCTCCAGCAGAAAGATGAGATGTCTGTGGATTTGGGAAATACATGCTTAAGCCAGTATATGTTTTGCTGAATTTTGTGCAATTTGCTGAATAACAGACATATAAAAGAAACACATTGTCACTGGACAGTCACTGCAGACAAACAAAGCATACTGTCTTAACAAATCTCATTTCATTCCAACATTTGGGAGAAAAAAATTAAGATTAAACAAACTTTCTTTTGCAATTCAGTGGTATGAATGGCAAATTTCACTTTCCCTCAGCACATCTGCTAAGCACTAAGCAGATCACAAATGACTGTGCAGAATTCGGGCTTGGATATACCAGAAATCAAAAGAAGTGTTCTCTGATAACAGAAGCTCCAAAAAGATATAGGAAATGCCATAGCACGATTCTCTGGTTGTGTGTTCAAACTATATTTATCTTAAATATATTTACAGAAAACTCAGACCTACACTTGGACAAGTACATTGACACAGCTTCTTTCCATTTTTATGAACCACCAGAGAAAATTTACTAACATGCATTGGAAACGGGAGCTCTGATTAAAGCAAAGAATAATCTCTAGTTCCTCATGCAGATGGAGATAAAAGCTTGATGTAGTGTAACAGATATTAAACCCAGTATCAGCAGTAAAACAGCCTGCACAGCCACTTGGAAATCAGAAACTCTTGATGTTCTTCTATATGAAACACCAACCTAGAAGCAGCACCATGACAGCAAGCTTTGGACTTCTCCATGGAAAATCAACATTCCTTTAGGATAGTATGATTGACTCTGAAATTCTTTATTACAAGAATATGAACACATTCAGTTATCCTACAGAAGCTCAGTTAAACCTTCACCTTTAAATCTAAAGGCAAAGAGCTAGAAAAATGAGTGAATAAAAACGGAGCAAGAATTAGGTACAATGTGCTTATTGTCTTTTATTGATCTCATTTTTTACATGACTAAGTGGACAGAAAATTTTCATTTATTTCCTGAGGAAGCATTTAATTTATGTAATTTGTTGTAGAGCACAAAGTGCATCTCTTTGCAGTAAATTTACTCCTTTTGCTTTGTTTGCTTGCTCTCTGCAAGTCCCAAAAGCACTGCATCAGCTTCCAACAACGTTGTATCACTGGCTGCCCCCAAAAACCTGGACGTCAGTTCAAGATCCAGCAGCCTCAGGCGTACCCGGGTTCCTCTCTGATATTTTCTGTGAAGAAAAGGGGAGAGGGGGAAGAAGGTAAGTTTTGTTAAACACTGGTCTTGCATTTCCCAAGGCTCTCTCCTCTCTGCAGATCTAAGCAGCAGCCCCATAGAAAACGAAGTGCTGCAATGAAGCCCAACACTGCTGTAATGTCATCAGCACTGAAACTGCTGGGACACACTGTACCACCACAGAGCCAGTCTCTGCTGATACAAGCCTGCCCAGCGAAGAACAGACACCCCCAGATCCCACTGTGGGAATGCAGACTTTACAAAAAAGCAGTTTATTACATGGGAAACTGCTTGTGTCTTCCATCAAAATATTTTACTGCATCATCTGCTATCATGCCAATAATTATCTGCAGGACAACATATCATCAAAGGGGAGGAAAAGTCATCATTAGATCACTGGTGACATTGCCATTATCAAAAAGTACAATGCTAGCTAACTATGGTTTATATTTCCAACCCTGGGCCTCAGGCAAGGAACTTTTCTTGTCTTATCCTCCCATCCAAAGAGTGGGCATCATCTGCAAGTTTTTTATTACATATAATTAAAAAGAAACCCCACAACTATTGTAATGAAACATTCTGCCTACAGGCTTGGGTTTTATTGTTTTATGCTCTTTTTTTCCCTTTCCTTTTAAGTCAGAAGATGTGAGTGTTCAACGTGTTTTTAAAACAGACCCTGAGTTAAGATGGCCATGCCAAATTAGTGAAGATTTTTAAAATATGAGCAGGTTTTAGAATGCACCTGGAGAGCTACTGATTGAAGTCCAGCAATAAAATTGAGAACTATTCTTTTGCAAGTTCAAGTTGTACTTTTTTTTTTTCCTTGTCAAATCATAAAAAGCTGAAGATGCAGCAAGCTTGATTACCTTGAGCAAAGCAAGAGGAAGTTTCAAACATTCTCCAGTTACCAACTGGACACTGGAGCAAATGAAAAAAATGTAACAGGGAAGTCTGGTTGCACCATTTCCACCTTGCTCATTTTCACCTCCATCTTGGGCAGACAATCTTCTCTGTCTGACAACTGTTCACTAGCATGACGCAAAACTGAGCCAGATTTCAACTTTCTTCAGCTCATCAAACCAAGATTCATTTGGAAAACTAAACATCTTAAGAAAAGGTCCTGGACTTGCATTTATGGTGGGTTTTGTTTTTGTTTTATTTCGCTCTCATTTTCTGCCAGTGCTATCTTACATTCATTTCCCTTGCCTCTTGGGTAACCCTGGGTAATACCCAGCTATGATCCAGACTGCAAAGGAAGAGCATTTGATACCTCCACCCTGAGCAGGCATGTGGGTACAGAGGGTACTCAGTCACCAAGAGTCCTGCCAGCATGCTCATCCCAGCAAATCCTAAGATGATCTGCATGAGTCCACTGGAAATAACACAAATTTTCTTAAAAAACATAAAAGTGAAGGCCCTGACCAGTCCAAAATGCAAGTAACCACTGCTGCAGTGAAGAGTATGGCACAGCTACCAAAGACAGAACACAGCTTATGTTTGGCTGTTACCTAAATAACTGCAAGGGATCAATTCTGTCCTTTTCTCTGTGAAATATATACATTTCAAAAAGAACAGTTTCACAACTGATGAGAATTATTTACAAAACCTAACGTGCAGCATTTTAGTGTTGCTGAAATCAAAAGACAATGCGTAAGACGTCAAAGTGGATGGTATCTTCCAGGATTTGTTAGGCTCATTGAGAAGAGAGGTCCCCAAAAAGGTTTTGGCATAAGAAGGAGAACGAAGAGGAAAGCTCCTCATTGAAATATCTTAAATGATGACCAGCAAATGAAGACAAGTAGTTTTAGCCATTGGGTACATGGGAGAAATTCCCAGAAAATTCTGTAGCATGAACCAAACCTTCACCTCACTGACAGCTGCTGGCTAGACGGGTTGCCTTTGCCTCTAACCATGAAGTTTTCCTATCTCTAACAATATCTTCAGCATAAAATATCAGACTTTACTGCCTTTATCAATGTGTGTGTGTGTGGAGGTGGGGATTAGGTTTTGAGAAAGGGCAAAATAAGAGAGAGAGAGAAAGAAATCTGAGAGGGAGAAATGGTCTGTGGAAACAGAAAAGAAGGAGCAGACACCTTTCAATAAGAAAACAGGAGGCTTGGAAAGACAAGAAAGAAAGAAAGGATAAATGTAAAGCATGTGACAAAAAAGCACTGAAAACACAGATGAATTATGTAGAAATCTGGGAAACTATACTATATACAGTAGAGCCAAGAAGAGGACAACATCACTGAAAAGACTGCATAAAACTATTAAAACCTGACACTAAACTCCCATCTTTGAACTACAGCACTCTGTGCCACTTTAAAAACCTCTTAATATACTTTAAATCTAATAAAACTTAAGACTAACACTAGTGGTTCTATAACAAATTTTAAAGACCAGTCATCCCTCTGCCTTTTTCTTCTCTCTTTCCTCCTACAGGAAAAGCAGCTCACCAGTAACCTACAGCAGGTAGCTGTTGAGAAAACTACCTTCAGGGTCCAACACATTTCTACAGAGATCAAACTGAATGAGGTTTAAATTGAATTAGAAATCCTTTCTCTATTTGACAGCACACAGTGGGAGAGATATTGAACTCCATCTTTGTAACTGAAATACCAAATATGAGTTTCATCACGCATCAGTTCCTTTTGAGCTGGTTGCTTGACTACAGTGATGTTCTACACGTGAATAGATGAAACTAATTTTTTTTCTAATCAAGCCTTTTAAAGTACTACTTATAACCAGGGAAGTCCATATGGAAAATCTGTGAAGAAACTGTACTTTTAATGATTAATGTGTCTAATTTTATAGAAAATAAACAAATAAATAAATAATCTTAAGCAAAACTCCTCCAATTTTAGCACTGCTCACTGTACAGCCTGCTGAGAACTTTGCTCCAATTTCCAGACATGACTTTAGTGTAATTTGTAATGCAAATCCAAGTAATTGTATTTTTGTAAGAAGAATCACAATCTTCAATGCTGCTTCGGTAACTGGAACAGATTCCAGATACTTTAATCGTACTTAATTATTAAAGAAGCTTTTCCAGTCACAGCACATCTGCTTACAAAAAGATCGCAATAAACATCTCTTTGAGGAGCTGACACAACTGCCAATTTATATGAATATAAACATTTGGGCTTGTGACAGATGTTCCCTACAGCTAAAACACTTCAAGAGTATGTGGATGATGTAGAAAAAGCAGAAACATGAACACAACATGCAGTGGTGGTCTATCCACCACATTTTGGAGCAAGAGGAAATGATAGGTTGCTCTATGCATAGCAATCATATTCTATCCACAGAGGTATTTATCCTTAAAACAGATAAAACTATCCTATGGTTAAAGCAGAAGCCTGAAGCAGGATCCAGAAACAAAGCAGGCATTTTATTATTTTCAGGAAGAGCGGCCTAGGAGATACAGGACACCAGTGTAAAAGGAAAGAAACCATCTATTTCCTCCACTTTGCAAAAGGACTCACTTTATTTTTAAGTAACAATGCTGGTATTCAAGATCATCTTATCCAATGACCATCAGCAGGTACCACTGACCTTCACCCAACCCCCAAGCACTGTGGTTCTCAAGGATCCACGTTTTCCTCCTACCACTTCCTATTGCCAGGTAAAAGTATTAAATTCACTGAGAAATACACAAAAGGGTTTAGTTACATACATAAATGAAGGTATAAGAATTTCTCCAGAACTTAAAAAAAGTATTTTGCAAGTAGACTTAAAGCTTGATCCACTTCCACAGAATTTATTTTCAACAGCTATGAATTTTAACCCTTTGGGAACCCCAATTTTGAATGCAAGGGCCCTACTTAACACCCACATTCAGAGGTGGGAATCCAGCAGCTGCTGTTGCTGAGCTATGACCCCTTCTCAAGCCAGTGTCCAGTGCATGCACTGAAGTGCCACCAGAAATGTTTGCCTGAATTTCAACTAAGGAACAGTGTGTCCCAAAAAGCTTTGTCTGTTTTAAATGTGCACCTGTAGCCTTCTCTTCAACTCTTCTGGAGTGGGCAAAGCACTAGGTATGAGGTGTACCTTCCCTCAAACACTCACTTCCAGAAGATGATGTTTAGTTAAGTTAGAGGTAACCCAAATAACTGCTTCAGTGCTCTTTGTAATTTTTGAACTGTCATGGAGCAGAACTAGAAAAGAAGCAAAATGAAAATCCTTTTTCTTATTTGAACCATAAGTCTGTGCAACCACACATCACCAATGTAACACAGAATATAAGAGCATGGGGAAAGCACACAGTACAGCCTTGCTAGTGGTGCTAAAGAGATTTTAAAAACAAATACAAAAATTAAAGTTTATGTCCTGTTACTACATTAAAAATAGGCCTATTATCTTTGCATGCAAATATCTGTGTCTTAACTCACAAAAGTAGGTCTTTTTGCTAATCATATGAGTGGAACAGTGAGCACTTTCCGACTCAAGCAACTTGGAAGCTTCCTTCTGACTGTCTATATCACTTTTATTGCAATTTGGTCTCTATGCTGATCCTCTCACTTTTGCACTGAAGTTTTAAATCTCTCAAGATCTTAATGGTAAATTAAAGGGTTTAGCCAAAATTCCCCAAACTCTTCAGTCAAGATTTTAAACTTGTAATTTTAAGGTAATTTTACTATGTGAAACGTATATGAAGAAACAAAAAATCCCAATATTTTTACATAATAAAACTGTAGGGGGAGGATGTGGAATGTCATATTTCAACTCCTGCTAATTAAAAATGCTGGGGGGCGGGAGGGGGGGAATGTTTTTTAACTTAAAAGTCATTCCAGGTTATAGCAAAAGGTCTACAAATGGATTTGCCTTGGAAAGCGATGAGCATGTAAAAACAAGGAGGCTATAACTAAAAATGAGGATCCCAATTATACCAATTTTGGCCAAGAAAATGGGACAGCAGTTTTGCAGGTGTGCAATTTCACATGTAAAGGAAGCATCCTTATTACTAAATGGCATTAAGAACTTTATTCAAACTCTAAATTACAGGTGTAGACATTAAAGCATTTTGTTAAACTATCCATTATTTAAAACTACATGTGATCACAAATTAGCAAGTAGTCCTTTTTCTATTAAAACTCCTCAAGTTATTAGTTTAAAATTTAAGGCAACAAAGCTTCTATTCTTGGAAACATTGGTACAAAAATAACAACATAATTACAGAAATGGTGGAGTCTCACCGGGTCTTGACTGGTATTTCTCACTCAGCTCAAAAGTGCATTTGCAGATACCTTATATTTCATACTATAAAAATACAGGACTGATATTCTGAGACAAGCTCATATATCCTCTACTTTGTTAAGGGTTCTCAGTCTCTGTTGTCTCCTTTTGGAACAATAACCTGTGCAATACAAAGATGAATGAACTTGCTAGGGTTGGCTATGACGATTCTCATCCACTTCCATGCCCTTTGTCCCACCCCTCAGGAATGTGCATTTCTGAAAGGAGTAGGTAATTCCTAAACTAGGAGTTTAGGCAACTCTTAAGCCTGGGGTTTAATTCCTACACGGAGGGTGTAGCTTAGAGAATTTGATTTTTTTTACACTTTTTGCATCATAATTTTTTAATGTCCCCCAGCACAGTCTAGTGATGGCTTTCTGCAATGAAATGAATCCCTGGATCATCTTCCATATAAAATCAATTAATATAAAACACTCCAAAGACACGGTTAGAATTGAGCCATGGTACTCTCAGTGAATGCCATCAGAAGTCTTGATGCCTTTCATTTTTGAACTGTGAGAATTTCAAAGTGTGTGTTTTTCAGATCCATTATTCAAAAGGCTTTGTTTCAGTGCCTCAGCACAGTACAGAAAAGTTTACAAAATTTGAAACCATTTCACTTTCTCGTTTTTTTTTTATTATGTGAAAGACATCACATTATCAGCCAAGAAAGAATACAAGAGCAGCAAAGGTAGTGAAATAAATTGACCATCACTTTCCCACCAGAGTTTGTGTTCACCATTCTTACCACCATTCAAATCCACCCAAAATCACCCTGTAGCTCCTCATTAGTAATACTAAAATGATAAAGCATCCCCAGAAGCAAGCCCACTCTAACTAACTGCAGCCAGCAGCAAAGCAGTGCAGCTGGTATGGAACAAAGCCGTGTGTGGAACAATCCATCTTGTTTCTAGAAAATGTTTTGAAGCATTCCCAGATGCTGCCTGAGCTCACATTGGTCTCAACTTTATCAGCAAAGGGACACCCTACAGGTGGCTTAAGGAGCACAGTTCTGTGTGAGTTTTGTCCAGGTCACCCTCTGATGCCCCACAGTGAAGGAGCACTGTAAAAGCACAACACTTTCCAGAAACTTCTCCCTCAAGCCAGTATGCACAAAATTCTTGTTCAGTGAAAATGCAGACGAAAAAAGCAGACTGCTGTTAAGCTGAAGGCGGTGCATTTCTATGTAAAAATCTCTATCTTGTAAAGTCATCTACATCTTGTAAAGTGATGGGAACAGCAATCCTGCACTCAGCAGGTCCAGAGAGCAGTCATAACACACACCCTCCCCCTCAGAATGAGCTCCTAGGCAATGCTGGGGCAAAAGGCCAAATCCCAGTTTTGTACATAGCAGTGATGGAAGCAAGTGGCAGCAGGAAGGTACTGTGAATTTTGCACAGACAGAACATGGATGGTGGAAGAGATACTGGGAGAGCAGTATCGTGGGGTAGTATCCTGCTGACTGCCTTTCTTTAAAGGCTGTTAAAGAGAGGACAAAGAACATGCATAAAAAATAATAACCAAGTAAAGATCTTGATCTGTTATTAAAAAGATTGAGCTGTCTATACAGAAAGAAAATACTGGGATTAAAAGGTGCTGTCTGGGAAAAGCATGTAATAATCAGGAAAGTGAAGTCCAAGTAATGCAGATGAGAATGACAATTTGCAAATAATATTGATGAACTAAGAGGAAAAAACTCCAAACCTTGAGACTTTTCAGCAATTGATGGCTTCAACTGAAGAGATGTCAAAACAGATGTGCTAGTTCAGTTCAGGATAACCTGCTGAAATGTCATGTCTCATGGTACAGTGAAGTCCTGAGAGATGACCTGAAGGTCCCTTTTGGCTTAAATTTTATTCATCCATTATTTATTACCACAGCATCCAGTCATTCAAATAAGGGATGGATGCTCAAAATAGGATTTTCAAAGCATCTCTGCTCTCTGCAGTCAAACATTTCACAAAAATGCTCCAAGGTTGCTGGCTACATTCTGTCACAAAAATGCAATCTTGCTTCTTGTGACTCATCAACCCATTACCATTTGAGCTACATTTATTTCCTATTTCATTTGTTCTTCTCTTTCCTTGAACTACGAATGCAAACACGCTCTCATTTCTTCTGAGCAGTTACTGCTTGTGACACCTGCTTAGTAATTTTTCAGAATATTTTTGCTCCTTGTTCCAAATCCATACTTCTACAATGAAACAGGCTATACTCTGCTAGACAGAAGCAGATAAAAGCCTCTCATATTCTTGGAAGCATTTAGCAAAATGCTTTAAGAGTGCATGAAATGATCAACTTAAGCAACAGCCATTGTTCACCTAGTGTTTTGGAACAACAGTGCATAAGAAGGTCCTATGGCAAACATCCTTAAAACCAGCAGGTTTTATGCACCTGAGGGAAGTCTAAAGCCATTTAACACTGACCACCATCTAAATCTGAAATTGGAAATGAATACACAAGGAGTTTGGGCATATTAGCTGGATGCTGATGTGAAAAATACCCTGAAGCACTTGAATATTCCCTCTGGACAACTGGAGCTTACAGACGTGCTAATGCCACTGCATGTATGGACACTTAGGGGGAAAAAAACCTACTGAACAGATTGGTACAAGCAGCGGAGTTTGAGAGTCCACTCCATAGTTAGGGGGTAAAATAATATCTCTAGTTATGCTTATGGAGCTGTTCAAAGCCATAATTTATTGGTCAAGCCTTGGCAGCTTCATCCCGTGGGATTCAAGTACAGTGACCTTGTCACCCTTCCCTGTGTCTTCACTGTTGGCTACTGAGATGCCAGATAGCTGGCAGACACATAGGTGAATGAAACATCTAAGTCTTCATTCCTATTGCTGAAAAAAGGTAAATGCAAAGCCTGACAAGAATTGTTTTATAATTGTCACAGAAAAACATCAAACAACCCATTGTGAAGACACTGTCAAGCTCTGCTATTACCATGATACCAATAATCAATGGCATTTGTGTCTGTGACAGCCAAAGTGTCAAATATTTAAATCTAATTCTGTTCTGGACATTTAGAGTCTTGGTAGAATTTCTTATTTGTAAATCACTTCTAAAAAGTAACATGCTTTTCCTCAATTCAAACAAAACCCAAAGCAGCCAATATTTAATTACTAGAACAAAAAAAAAAAAAAAAAAAACTTGCTTTAACTTTTGCTACAGTATCTGCAAGAATCAATTTGCATTCACTAAAACTTTTGGTACAGGATCATTCCCATTTTTAGGGAAGGAATCCACAGAATAATCTATATTTTAAAATGTACTTCATATCACATCAAAGATGAATGCTGTAACCTTTTCTCCATGGCACAGAGAGGTGCACTTTGACAAATGAAACTTGCAAGAGGTGGCTC
Source organism: Cyanoderma ruficeps (assembly GCA_008694505.1). NCBI lineage: Eukaryota > Metazoa > Chordata > Aves > Passeriformes > Timaliidae > Cyanoderma > Cyanoderma ruficeps. The sequence goes on from VZDJ01000346.1 coordinate 1,507,266, forward strand.
CTGTCATCTAAGAACTTGTATCAGATATACTCATGTCATCATACAGTAATTTATGCCAGTTGCTCAGTCTATAATGTAGACCATATCCTTTAACTTGAGAGGAACATGAAAGAAAAAAGAAATCTGAGTCTTTAGTCCAAATTTTTATATTTTTTTCACTGTTTAAACAATAAAATTAACTATTAACTATTGATTAAAATATTGCTTTGTAACTTACAAAGTGTTAAAAAATAAAGACTATCTATTTAAATATACATAAAAAATTAGCCAGCGATTTTTTACAGAACACTAAAAAACCCCATAGCCCTTTATGCTTACAGGCACCAGAAGCCAGGCAAACTGCTTAAAAGATGAAAGATAAAGGTACCCAAGTGGAAAAAAAAAACTAACCGAAAACCAAACCAAACTCACATGAAGCATACTCTAGCTCACATTCTTCTATCCATCTTTCCACAAGTAATCACTATTGTAATTCCTACCCCTTCTCTTTCCCATGCTGAGATCTTGGCTCAGTCAGATACTTGTTATGTATGTACTCCTAAACCTTCAGCCCTCCACAGTTCAAATTCACTTTCCACAATACTGTCTTCATTTTGTCCATAGATGTGGTCTCAATCTTACTTCCTTTCTACACATACTCCATTTCCTAAATCATAACTTCTCTGGCCTCTTGCTGTCTCCCTGAGATCTCAGACCAAACATTTTCAGTCTTCTTTTTCTATTCCACAAAAAATTATTAGACATATTTTCTTGCTCCCTCTTACCTACTGCCTCCTCACTCATCCTAGTCCCAGCCCATTTATTCAGCCAAACTCAATTTCTTTTCAGTTTCTTACCCCATCATAACTTTCTCTGTCACCAGTACTAACTAAGTTCAGTTGTCTTCCTTTTCTTGCAATGCTGCTCAGTTTTCTCACTCAATTGATTCCAATCCCCTCACACCAGCCATCCTGGCAGTTCTCTTATAAGGGATTAAAAATAGTACATTTTGATAATTCAGACATGGCTCTTAAATTCAAATCAGAATTTAAAAACCTGCCCAGCTTTGGTGCTCAACCCTCAAGCTTTTTACAGCTTGGAGTGGCTGTCACACAGGAGAATCCTCAGCAAACCAGGACAATTCATCTACTGTCAGCAGGTTTTTGCAGACACATCACCTAACCCTGCTCTGATGCTCCCATCTGCACTGATGGAAAGTACTGTCCATGGCCTTTATTTGCATTTAAACCTCATCATAGCCATAAATTGGATTTATTCTTTTCTTGGGAGAGCTGGATGCAGAAGACATGTAGAGACAGCTAAAATGGCTGTTGAAGTGGCAGTGAGTGCTGGTAATCATGTTAAAGACAGAAAATAGAGCTGCTGAACAGCTGAAGCAGATACCTGAATTCTCAGCTGCAAGTGAATGCAACAGGAGAGATACAAAAGGTGCTAAAGATGAGGGAAGACTGGGCACTAATGGTTTGGGGTCTCAGAGGAAGAATGGGCAGTGAGAAAATGGTCTGGAGGAGATACAGGTTGAGGAGTACAAGTCCGGAGAATGTGGGTGAGATCTGCAGAGAGAGTTGATGGGCTTGAGGGAAAAGGACGAAGAACTGGATGGGACGCTAAGACAAGAGGAGCCGGCGGTACCACATAACTCCTCTTTAGCAATCCTTAGCCAAGGCCAAGGGAGGACTGCTCCTTCCCAAAGGATTGCTGAAAAGTACCAGCCTCTTCCCTGAACCTCCTTATTCCCTAGTCTTTCCCCAACTCTCCTTGTGGCTGTTGGTGCATGCACAAAGCACTGTCACATCTACCCTCTGGCTTGCTCAGTCACTCTTAGTGTTCACTGGGGCAAAAGTCATATTTATGTAACAGTTGGTCTGTAAGATGCAGTATATGCAGATTGCTCAGACAACTGCAAGACACTCAGCTGAAGATTTTAGCTAAAAATGTCTGACAGTATGGTCTGAAAAAGTTAGAAGTGCATAAAATGGGATCTGGCAGAGAAAAAGTCCCCCTGTAACAACAGATTATTAACTTAACTACTTCCAGTGCTCTTAAACCATCTTGAAGCATCACCAAGAACATATGCCTGCATTTCTAACATTACCCAACATTTTAAGGTATATCAAATAATATTTCTTGAAGTTTCAATTCCTTGTTAGTATCCTTTTATATGAATGCCTCAAGAACAGTCTCAGCTACTTACACTATAAGTGAACAATACGGACTAACACTGAACAGACTTTTTGATGAAAAAGAGTTCATGGTGCTCCTGTAAAAGGAACATTTTAAGATTTGGGCAGGAACATTTCTTTGGAAGCTAACACTTGTGTTATTCATTCTAATGGCTTTCACATCTAATAAAAATCTATTCAGAGACAACATGAAAATCTTTTTGGGGAATGGTGCCTTAAAAATGCAACCAGTTTGACACTGTCAGTTTGATTTTCTAGACCTGGCAAGGAAGAGAGTAAAGCAAGGGGAAGGTTCACTTTTCTGCAGAATACTATACACTTGCCTTTGGAGCAGAACAAATATTTGATGGTTCCATTTTCTGCTAAAGCCTAACATATTAACAGACCTTTATCAGAGTCGGGAGAGGAACATTGTTCAAATGTATTTCAGATTTTTAAAATACGTCCTTCATGAACCTGTGAAATGGATGAGGAAAACATATAAAGAATATCCATGATGGGTTTAGTCAAGGCATTACCACTGAGAAAGGTCACCTAACAAGCCACTCACCTGATGCACACAAAGTTAGGAGTGAGCTCAGATTACCAAGGGCAGCTTTTAGAAATGCTAAATGGACGGGAAAACCATCCGAAAGTGCATGAAACAAGGTATTACCAGACTATTAAGATACTAGAAATGACAAAGGTTAACCTAATGCTATTATGCTTGAGGTTAAGGAAATATGGACTATCAGTGAATATAATTATCAAAAGGAACTTTTCAGAAAATTTTGTTTTGGAGGCAATAAAAAAGAAATGAACAGTTGGATAAATCAAAACAAACATGCAGGCAAGAATGGCAGCTGCAGATTGGAAGTAGACAAGAAGGGACCTCCAGGGAAAGCTGTTGGGTACCACATCAGAACATTCCTGGGATCCTAACACCAAAGACAGCAGAAGGGTAGGAAGGGTTTCTAAAGGGAATTCTGTTTAGGGGACACTGACACTGGAACAGGAGCGTGCTTGCAATTTTAAAAGGGGGAATGAAAGAAGAGGGAAAAGCTTAGAGTAAGTATAGTCTATGCAATTCAGTGGAATTGGAGAGACAAACAGGAAATAGGCCTCAAGGAGGAAAAAAAGCTTATTTAAAAATAGCAAAAAGTAGGTGTAATCATGATAGCAGATCTGCATTTAGTAGGTGGAGTACACCTGGAAATGAACTAGCAGCAACTGTTGTGACAATGTACAAGGACAAGAGCCATCTTCCTGATCTACTCATCTGGCTTATGCCTTCTTCTATAACCGCTTGTCTTCTGCTCAACAGAGAACACTGCTAAGTTCTTATTAAACACAACACACACACATGGACTGAGAAAAAATACCAAATAAGGCTGTGGGATTTTTTTCCTAGATGTGGAAAGACAAAAAAACTACAGAAAATTAAATTATTACATCTTTCTCTACAATGGGAAAATAAGAGATAGATAAAGCTACTTAGGGGAAAAAGGAAAGAATAGAGATTAGAGGAAGCAACTGAGAAATAAAAGAATTAATTATTATTATTATTATACAGAATCAGGTAACTTTTCTCTCTACAGTCCCATCTCCAAATTCCTCCTAGAAGCACCTTCTTCAAGGAATTTTTCACCTATAAGCTCTTTTTGGACCCTATTTTCTCCAACTTAAACCATGCAACCTTTCAATTGAATCTACATAGGCAGACCTTTCACATCAGAGATTTATTAAGGGGGTACGAAACTGCCAACCAAAAGAGTCAAAGTCATGACAAAATGTGTGCATATTTGAAGAATGGAGATAAAAAACAGCATGACATGAACAAAAAGAATTTAATCCAGACCTCCAGCTTCCAGGTCTGTGTTCCCCGTGCTTGGTACCATCAACAACGGAACAGCTCTGGACTCAAGAGCTTTAGGCAGACAATGTCATCAGCTGTGCCCAAAGAAGAACCATGTTCTCTGGCAGACTTTAGCACAAGAAACAATTTGAACCCTCTTATGTATACAAGCTCAGACAAACACTTGCTATTAGTTTCCAACGTTACTTAGAAATTAATTTAAACATTTTAAGCTGTTTTCTCAGACCCTTTATACAGAAACTCCAGAACAGATGTCCTAAAAATAATTTAGAAGAAGGCTTGTATCCTATCACATCTTCAGAACACTAAAAAATGAAGAGCTGGAAGTAGGACTGCTCTCTCTCCAGAGTCAGAGCACTCTCATTAGCTCACCACATGCGGCTGCTCAGACTTGTACTCAAGGCAGCAGAGCTGCTGCAGATGCCTGCCACAAATCCTGTGACCATCCAAACTATGCCAACCATACCTTGTGTGACTGCTTGCCAAGGAGAGGGTGTTATTAGCCAGGCTTGGCTCAAACAATTCACTGTCCACAAAGCTACTTTAATGTACTGTCTCTACTGGGGTAAAAAACACAGCAATCCAACAATACATTACGATACTTTCCCATCACTGCAGCAGTTCCCACCACAGGCAACACTTTGTCTCCAACAAAGAAGCCTCACATTCTGTGCCTGCAAAAAACCCCCTATCCATACTGTAGGGATGCCAAGAGGAACATCTGTGTGCTCAGAAGGACACAAAATTGGCTTTTTGTGTGTGTGTGTGTGTGTGCCTGGGTGAAAGAGATGGGGGCAGGGAGCTCACAGACAATAGCTTGTGTGACTGCATGGTAAGGAAATGTTCTTTCATTCCCTTCCTCCTTCTTTTAATTTATTTTTTAATCTGAACAAGGGAGTCAAACAGCCGCAGCAGTTATCAGCTACTTTCCCAAATCCAGTGAAAAGGGTTAAGTTCCTCCCACATGACTAGTTTTAGCCTGGATTTATTTTTATCAGAAATAATTTCTTTAGGCATTAAACACCTACATTCACATTTCATCAAATAATATGAGGATTCTGTGTCTACTTGTCCCTTTGTCATAAATTATTATGACTGTAATAATGAAATCAATGAAATGCTGAACTACACATAGTAAAATGTCTCCAACATGATGGATGCATTCGTGGGCTTTGATTATTAACAAATTGAAGCTTAAAAAGGAGGAAAAAACAATCCAAAAAAATACAAATACTAGTACCTTTCTGAATACTGGGTCAGTCATGTGGAGAGCAGCGTAAGAGAATGTAAACCACGAACTTGCACTACCATGAAATTAATGCTGTAAAGCAATGAAAACCAGTCCAGTGGAAGCAAATTATTATAAAGAGCCCCTCTACAGAGGGCAAAGATCATCACTTACCAGTACACATTTTTATTTTGTTTTTATAAGACCTACTTAATCTACAAGCAATCCAGCAATTCTTTACTGGTGGATTGTCCTGGTTCAGCCTCATTTAAATATGTTCAAGCTCCTGGCTACGTCCAAAAGTCAGAAGAAACTGTAAGGTTTTTTTCCTGGAGCTGTGCCTGCTAATGCCACATTCTCCTTTTCTTCCTGCCCATTCTCCAGTTACTCTGTTCCAACATCCGTGGTGCCATCTAATCATCTGACAGAGACCATTAACTCAAACTGCTTCATGCCTCAGTTTTAACACCAGCACCTTCAAAACTGGGAGCATGAGGCCAGGGAATCAATTAGCAGTGACTTATCTGCTTCCCCAAATATTTGTAACTCTTTAACCAAGGGTTTGAAATTACATCCTCTCCCTTCTGAAGGGGAAAATGGAGCCACGAGATGCAAATCTGGAATAAAACTCAGCCTTTCAATCTTCCTCTCAAACACTCACCTTGCTAGGAAGTGCTCCAGCAAAATAGGCAGGTTTGGACATACCTGTTGCACATAAGGAAAAGAATTTTCAGGTAACAGTATGCACTGTTATCTTAGTGTGCCTTCTCCAGAGAGAAAACAGAGTTACAAGAGCTCCTACAACTCCTGTCCACAAAGCAAGGGAATAAAACAGTTCTGTCATCTGGGAGAGGAGTCCACAGCATTTTACTCTGGATTTGGAAACACCAGTCTAGCGCTTCAGGAAGCTCAGCGCAGAGAGGAGTGACTCAGCTGGGCAGAGTTCAGGTCTGGCAGGGTTCCCTGGGTGTGCAATTAGTCCAAACACCTCTGACAGCCTCTTGATTGCCCAACCACACAGACCTAAACTGCTCCTCTGCGGTCCCAGACCTGATACAGCTGCACTAGACTCCCATGGTCAGGGGCTCCAAGGGGCATGGTGGAAGTGGCTTTTCAGAGAGTCAGTTCAGAACAAGGAAAAATTTTTAGGTCCTGTTTAGCCCTGACCTTGCCAAATCAAGAACAATTACACTTTTTTTTTGCTGGGCTCCACTGTCCAGAAGGTTGTACTCATCCAGGTCTAATGATACATGAATGGGAAGAGCCAGCTCTAGATCAGCCAGTGCTGCTGGAGCTTGGGATGCGAATGGCTACAACACAGCACTGCAAACCTGGAGGGGACTGAGGTGAGTGGGCGGCAGCATCTGCATGGAACTACTTGGATGTCCTTCCCAAACATCCTGTGACAGCCATGAGACCCTGGCAAATGGAACCAACTGGATATCTCCATCCCTATCACCTTGGAAAAGAGGGGACTGCAAAGAATGATGTCCAAACTAGGACTCATTTAGATAAAACACAACAAAATATTTGACTAAAATTGGAGCACTTGAGCTTACAATGCATGAAAGAAAAATGTTTCACCTGCTCTATGCGTGAATAAAAAATCATCAGAAATTAAAAATAATTGTTTATTACAGAATCTGTATATGAATGGACAATATCTTTTAATTCTTATTTTGCATCTTTCAGTGAAAGTAGTAACTGCTCATAAAACCAAGATTAAAATGTCAGTCAGTTGGAAGAAATTAATTCAATTTTTAGAGAATTTTCCTTTTCCTCCGTCACAGTTATTGTTAAATCCTCCCAGTTCCAGAGCATGATTGTGTTAGGTTTTGTACAAATGTGGACAGACAGCAAATCTTGAAATATTTGCCAACTAGTGCTTGAATTCTGTAAGAGCTGTGGTCCATGTCACTGACATGGATAAACTTACTGATTTCTGTGGGGTTACACATACAGCTCTGCAATGTGTCTGCACAAGTGGCTGCTGAACTGGGGCTAAAAAAAAACAAAACAAAAAAGCCCCTAAAACCCTAAACCAAGGTAAAATAATGAAGAACAAATGAACAAAGCAAGGAGGCAATATCTCTCATTTGCTAGACTTTTTTTCAGAGCAGTAGGTCTTTTTTATGAATGTAATACATTTCCACTCTACTCTTTGTATTTTCTTCCAAACTTTAGACACTTTAACTGAAACTCCCCATATAACTTCCTGTGCTGTCTCCCTTTTCCTTGTCAACATTTATTTGATTTTAAAAATGGCACCAAAAGTTTCTCTAGTCACTCTTGTGGGATATAAGTGCTCAGTGAGAACATTTTTCCTAGCCATTGCTTATACCAGCTCCTAGAAGACCAAACACCTTAATCTATATCCCACATTCCTGAACTGGAAAATGGAAGTTGTTAAGATTCTGTCTCATTTTCTCTCTGTTACCTGCAACTGCTGTACATTCTGTATGTTCTACACCTAGCCCTTGATAATATGCAAACAATATTCAAGTCACCTCCCCATTTTTCTTTGCAAAAGATTCTACTGAACATTTATGCTTATAGTCTTAAAAATTAATGAAAATATATTTCAATAATCCAAAGATTTCGAAAACTTGTAAAATTCACAATGCCTTTTTATATATGCAGGAAACTGTTTTACAGCAAACTAATTGTGCCTGATATGTTCACCTTTAGTTTCTGACAAGTAAGAATGAGTCTTATATTTTAATAGGTTTTGAAAATGTTCTGAAATAGTAAACTAAATACATTCTGCCAGTGAATTACTGCAGACTTAGAGTGGTGGCATACATGAAACACAGGTGGAAATAATTGTAAAGAAGGCCAGCACGTCCACCCATCACCCTTCCATCTACTTTTCCAAGTCACACACCCTCTTTTTTTCCCATTTTAACCTTTTACTCTGATTTTCTTTCGCAGGCTGCCTGGAAAAATCTCACTGCCTAACTTACCATCTCAAAAGACAACAAGCTTTGGCAGTGTTTAATATTTGATGGATCTTATTAAATCAAATGAAAACCAATGGAATAGTCAAAGTTTATAAGCCTGGAATAAAATGGGAACCCAAAATGTTAGAAACTAATCTTGTACTAAGGGTAGTCCTCCTTTCAAATGTCAACTTTATGCTAAACATTCAGTAATACTAAAAGAACAGGCTTGTCCCAACCCATTTTCAAATAAGCTCTGTCACTGAAAAGGGACTCGCTTAACACTTCCATCTATCTCAGAAGCTGGACACTGTGGTTATATTTGTTAGGGAAAGCAAGGGAGATCTCAAGACTGCTTCCATACCTTTCACTTTGTTAGTCTTTTCTTTCCCACTATCGTCCAAGAATTCCAGCTCCTGTTATTCCTTATCTACTGGTGGAACACGGTAAGACGCAATTAATCGTGATAACAAAATCCTATTCTTGTTTGTGAGTAAAACTAATTGTAGTACAGTATTTCTTTTCCATCACCTTAGAAGGCGCCTTGCAGCTTTCCCACAGTATCAAGTTCCCGATACACGCACACACACAGAGCACCCTGGTGATGACTCATTCCAGCTTAACCTACCTTTTCAAACAAACTTCTCCAAACAATGTATTATCTGAATTTTAAAAGGCAGGTGAAATTCTACCACTTTCCCTATAAAAAGGACAGGGAGGCTTATTGTACTCCACAAAAGATTTAAGGAAAGTATTGATGGTCCAAGCAATTCGTAATACTCTTGGGGTAGAAACAATCACTCTGAAAGTTTTCTCACGTAGGGAAAAGTAAAAACTTCACATAAACGATTTTGCCTATTAGTGTGTCAATTCCATTAAAAAGTTATCAACTCTGAAAGGATTTACTTGTGCATTTAAAAAAACCCTGTCTGTAGTAAATCACTTTTGAAGCCAGTGGTGTTAGTTATTACATTAATGACCACACAAAGGAAGAACAGGCATTCAGTCTCCCAGGTCAAATTCAGTTTCTCTTATACTTGGGAACAAGCTCAGATTACGTGGGTGATAAAACGCCCGCAGAGCCCAAGCAGGGCTGAGCAGCAGGAGGCAGGTACAGCTTTAGGCTGCTGCAGGACTGATCATCAGTACCTGCTCAGGCATTTATCACCTGCAGGAATTTCACCTGCGGCCAGGACACAGTGCAGAAGTACCTGGACACAGAGAGGCACCCCCAGCGCTGTCACCACCACTGCACCACTACGCTGATGGACCCCGACCTTAAACTGAACTCCAGTTCAGCTCGGTGAGGCCGACACTATTTCAGCACCTCGTTTATGTAACAAGCACACTGCACTTAAAGCACGCTGCACTTCCACCCTTTCAGACTCTGTCCTGGCCACATCTCACTCTGTCCCGTTTCAGCATTAACCACGCTTAGGAAGTTACATGAAACCCAGAAGAAACTGGGAAGAAAGAGTAGTGGTTGAGGTGAAATAATTCAACCCCAGTACTGCTGGACACACATATATAGCACCAAGAAAAATGTGACAGCTAAAAGGCCACTACCTATTCCACACTGTAAGTAAAAAGTCTTAAATGGAAATTTTTAAACACTTGATTTAACTTTCGTTTTACAAAACCTAATCTGTTTGTTTTGCCTTTCATAGGCAGAACAGATTTGATCAAATAAAAGCTTCCCAGTAATATGATGAGCAATTACAGGAATAATTACTGAACCTTAAAGTATCACTTTTTGCATAGGAATAATTTTAATTCATGAAATGTACTTTTGTTTGTAATATATAAATAAAACTTAATGTATAAATATACAAAAAATTTAACATCTAGAAAGTCAACTTTATTTAACATAGGATTTCAGCAACTTGCCACACTTTAAACCCCATAAAACAGCAAATAAATGCAAGGTTGATGGCTTTGCTTCACCGAATGCAGTAAAAATCAGAAAGAAGTCACAGAACTTTTAGAGTTCAGCTAGCAATGCAGTTACTGCTGGGTGAGAAATGCAAATCCCTGCCAGGGGGCTTAGGCTTGTCTGTGCATTGGATTCTCTGTCCCAAGAGCAATTTTTGTGGGCAAGAGACACAGTAGCATCATTCCTGAATGGCAGGGGGAGACCAGCCACTGCAGAGCTGGGGTAATGGTAAGACAGCAGCTGCTGTAACCCTGGTGCTGCAACAGAGACAGCAAAGTGGCTCTGGGAAGCCCAAGGGTTCCTTTTGGCCACCTGAACAGTCATTGCCCCACACTCATGTAATGATACAGAGAACAGACTGAGCTTGAAGTAATTATTTCAGTGGGTTTTTCCTAGCTTTATCAGGCATAATTTGAATGTTGCAGCCTCGCTTAGAAAACTGAATTAGTTTCACTGGAAGGACTGGGGAAGAGACCAAGGAAGTATGTACTGAATGTTCCTGGAATACCATCATCATAGCCTGGATGTCAAATACATGCTTATCCATCTTTGTGATGTAAAAAGAACAATTCATAACATTTCTGTCATTTGGCAGTGCAGTACAAGCACCATTCTGATTACAGCTACATTTAAAGTTCATACATAAAATAAGTGTCAAGGTAACAATGGACTTAAAATGTTGTATAGAACTAATATTTTGTAGAAATTTGTACAAAGTGAAAAAAACCCCAACACATAAAAATGAGCACTAGTGAAATTAAAAAACTTCATATTCAAACAGCTGGGATTTATCCTTAGTTGATGCTGTGGGTGTTGAAAATAAAAATCTTTCACAGCAAACTGCTTTGCACAGTAATTGCACAGGTTGTGCAGTAATACACAGGTTAGCTGTTTGATATCGAACACAGGTAACTAAACTGCATCCTCAAAAAGATTAAAATATTCAGATTTTTCAGAGTAGCAGTGTATTAGTCTGAAAAATCTTCCAAGACATGGGAGTGAGACTGCTCTAACTCAAGCTGCTAGAGTGTATCATACTAAGTAATGGGGGAAAAAGTAAGTTAATAACTCTTAAGCATTTTCAAGACTTTTTTTCTGATTTTGATATCTAAAGAGCTTCTATGCAATGACTAACTGATACGTGCAATGATAACAATATACCTTCTTACAGAGTTTCCCTTTCAGCAGTCAGCTGGTTTGTGCATGTGTGCATATGCAAGTATTAAAGGAGTGACAGATTTTAATTAAACTATAATGTGTGTGTAGGCTCGTACCAGATACTGCTATTTGATTGTGATACTAGATGCTCACATCTTTTTGGGTTTTTTTCCCCCTAACATTTTCAAGCCTGAACAGAAAACAACCCAGGTACAAAGCTGTGAGTAGTGTTCATTCTTCAGTACGAAGCACAGATGAAAAAAACCCAGGAAACTGGAGGGCCAGAAGTTGAGAAACCACAACAGAAGTTTATTTCTTGTTAAATAGCACAAGCTTTTGGTGAGCCAGAAGATATTTACTCAAATTACAGTTTAGCAAGGCCTGATAGCAAATTGTTTTAGAGATAAGGTCATATGATTGACCACCTCAGCTTCTTCCAACAATTATCGTGCAAATAGAAAGGAATGAGAGCTGACTGAAATGCACAAAATCAAACTCAGGTGGCAGAATCAATCCCAAGTAATAGTAGTATCCATAATTCAGCCAAATGCTTCCCCATCTCACTCCTACTTATTTCATGGTCATTTATGAAAGAAGTTGAGCAGATTACTTTGAGACTGTATTTATGAGCATTTCTGATTCATCTGGATCACTTCTAAGGTAACACAGACTCTTCGGAAAAAGACAGTATTTTACAAGCAGCACAAAGAAATATTTATTTCAGGAATTTTGAAATGTTTGCTGCACTTACTATATTGAAATGCTGAATCTTCTACTGTACTTGCCTCGAAGTGTCTCAAAAGCAAGTCTTCTTTAATGACCACCTACTTTCTAAATACTTGATCAAAATCAGAGAAATTAAAGGTGGGATGAGACATCAAGTCCTATCTTTTACACCAAAGGAGGTACCCCGATGAAAAATTCATCTTGTTTTTAAGAAACTTTTGTGAAAGAAAGGTTTTTACAACTGGCCCTTGGTAAACCTCTGACAGTCTCATCATCCTAACAGCTGAACTTGTTTACCAAATATCTAAGCTAATTGTCTAAACCAAGCCAATTTTTTTTGTTCTTCCTCCAGCCAAGATCAAAAGATATGACTGAATCATCTCCTATACTAGAATAGGATTTGAATCCATGCACTAATTATTTTCATATTGAAATTATTAAAAAAGAAATTATGAAATAAACTCCCTTTAATACTTCTTTAATTCTGGTATTTATGACATGAAGGAAAGCCATAAGAAAATTAAAGTGGCAAAAAAAGCTTTCAAAAGCTAAATATAAAAATTTAAAAAGTTTCTCCCACATTCACCATTCAGCCCCTTAGGTAAACATTCAAATTTAATTCAACACCAGTGGTTTTACTGCTACAGAAATATAGCATAGAGTAGAAGAGCCTAACTCTTCTAAGTCCCAGTTCAGTTTTCTCTTCTTCCCATGAGAAGATCAGCACTATTACTAGCTGTTACTCTTGGCACTCCATGCAAACTACCATCTGACACTAAAAATGGTACTTGATTCTCTAATCATCTGACTGACAACTGGCACGGTGATCAAGGGACTGTGAAATGCAAATCATTCTTCTTCTGACCAGGAGAAATAAAACAGGTCTAGGCATCACCGTTTCTTCCTGGCTACTATCAATCCTTCCTCACTGGGCTGTAGGACATGAGTTTCTGCTGTTAATGCTCCAGTTGCCTTTGGTATGGGAGACAAACCAGTCAACACTGAAGACATCCATGTATGTGTCCAGATGTCTGCTGCCTTGGCTCAGTCTACATGCACTATCAAGCAAGTAGCATGAGGCACCTCCCTGATGAAGGTCACCCCTGTCAAATTTCAAGGTATTGTCCAGAAGCTGGACAGGATAACACTACATTAAAAAAAAAGGTAATATATATTCAGAAATGCTTGACACTTTCTGCAGCACAGAAAGAAAAATAAACAACCAGCAAGAGAAAATGACAGTGGATAATTTTATTCTGAGTATTCAAAATCTGACAGAATTCAGAAAGACAAGTAACAGGAGATACAGACCACAGGGTATGAGACAAGCTTACTTAGGGAGCACCACAGTCACTTTTGCCTACATGGTACTAACAGATGAATACATCTAACAATTGCTTGCTAATAATGAACTGCCCTGAAGAGTTGCTTTGCTATGGGAACAACCACCCCACATCAAAAGAACCTCATTTGTATATCAAAGGAGAAATTACACTCAGTAATAATGTTTCTTTGAATTGGCACCTAAAAATAGTATTGGACAAACTTAACTTTTGGTCTGAAGACTTTTGAAGGGAGAAGTGATTTTCATTATAACCAAAAAACAAAAAGAAAACACTTTCACTCGACATACTGCAAATACCATAGGAAAAAGCAGAAACTAATTTTAACTATGTGGTGTGAGGAGGTGGGTGTGAAAAAGAGGAAGACTACTTCTTACACGTACTTCAAAACTTCTCAGCAACATCAAAGGAAAAGCACGCCACATTCTTCAAGAGGTGTTTGTTTACACTCCAAGAGCAGCTTATGCTGCGTAGGACTCCCAATCCCATGGAGGAACATGCTCCCGTCAATACTGAGGTCCTCTCATGCTTTCCTATTTACTCCTCAAAGACCTCTTTTGTTTCACTAGCCCCATATGAAAGCTTGCTAGATCCTCAAGAGGTGCACAGTGCAGCACCATTGATGTCTGCTTTACCCACTCAACAGAATATTAAATATCGCCTTGCTTACTCTCTCTCCACTGTTTTCCTCTTTCCAGAAGCACTTCGGTGCTCTCTGCAGAACTTTGCTACTTCATTCAACATTGTCCACAAAGTCTGAAGTAGCTTAGTCGTAGGCTTTATGTCACACACAGCACTTTCAGGCTTTTCACTAATCCCCATTCTTCTTTTCATCTAAGCCTTATGTTACTCAAGAATTTGAGTAAGTTTCATATGGACAAGGCCTTCTAAAACCAAGCTGCCACTGGCTGTTGACGCCCAGATGAAGTACAGCAGCGCAGAGCTTTCATCTGTCAAAGGCTGCACAAATGGCGATGCAAGCACTCGGTCTTTTTCTCTAAGTAAGGGCAGAAGTAAGAGCTCAAGGTTCAAACTCATTTGAGTCTTTAAACCCAATAGAAGTACCCAGAATAAACAGCCAAGTGCTACAAGGAAGGATGGACATGCATGATTTCCCATTTTACCTCTGTGTATGAAAATGACAAAAAGATGTTAAAACTTTTCTGAACAGATACTAATACTAATTCTGCAATTAAAGGACCTAGGGCTACCAGGTTTTATATTCAGTATAAAACCTCAACTCAATCAATTAAAATTAAGCAATATAAACATTTCTGCTTTAGAAAAAATCAAGTCACATGGTCACTTCTGTCACCAGTCTAAACCCATAAAATGCAGCAGAAAAAAAGTGGTAAGTAACTTCAACGTATTCAATTGCTTCCATTAATTGTACACACTTCCTAATGAAATCACACAGTTTCGCAGCCCTAAGCAATGTAGCTTAGAGATGAAAAGCCAGGCCATACCCTCCTTGTTTTGAAGTCCCTCCACTCCCATGAGCTGTTCCTAGTAGGAAACACTCTTCCTCCAGCTGTAAGGGCAGCCGAGCAGCTGCCTTAATAACCAATGCCAACTCCACATATTAATACATAAAAGCAGCTGCCTGCCTGCCTATGCAGCTGAAGGAAAAGTGCTGGAGGCACAGGCCAGTATCTAATACTGGCTCTGATTGCAAAGGCAGCTGCTTGGTTCATACAGCTGCAGGAAGAGTGCTAGGTATCAAAGTCAGAGGAGAAATGGAAGATGAAATGGCTCAAGCTGTGTAACCATAATTCTCAGAATTTATAATAGATACTTGCATCCTTAATCTCTGATCCTTAGCTGCCCATTTGTGAACTGGGGTAAATATGGGATAAATATGCCTCTCTGCTCACAGGATCCTGAAAAATTACATCCATTTGTGGCTGGGAAGCATATTAATATATAGATACCCTGCCAATGCCAAGAAGAAATAGGAAATTCTATCTTCTTTGTGAACTATTCAAAGAATGGCATAGCTGTTCCTTACATAAATAACATTCCTTTTATGCATTAAACAATATTAAGGACTTAGAAAAATGTAAGATGAAAATGAAGCACTCCTCAGTTTCTGGTGGCTGGTCAGATTTTGAAAACAGCCACAAAAGGATCTCTTTGATTGCTTTTTGAGCACTTTTGTGCCTGAGAAAAAGTGCACAACACATACAAATTAGAGAAACGTGCCCTGTTTCTCTGCTCTGACTCAGTAGGCAGATGTAGCAGTCTGTATTTACTGCATAACATAAATACTGTATCAGCTTTTACTGCTTTAGGAAAAAGCAATCTCCATCAATATCCTGCAGCTGATGACAAACACTAGACAAGCTATATTCTCACACTGGTACAGAAATTGCATGTAATTACTAGCACAAGGGGCTTTCTGATTCCCTTCCTTGTTGAAAGTGCAACTACAAGGGTAGCATAACCCACCAGACTCTCTGAGCTGGAAACAAGGAAGAAAGGCCACAGAACTGTGGAAAATAGATGGAGGCATCTCAGAATCACAGGTTCTGCACTGGCACAAGAGGCACAAGAATCCGAAGTGGAGGGAGATCCGAGGGTAGAAGACAGGATGAGAAACTTAGTACAGCACAGTATTTTCCTCTTGTGCCACCTCTTAACTTGGGTCTCATTTCTAGAGTGAGACCAGGGGGATGCTCCTGGGCTAGAAAGCTCTTATTCAGGCACAAAGGATATCTGTGAGAACCAGCACAGGGCTGGCACAACTGCTAGCTTTCCATGCAGTCAGGCACCTCTGACTCAGGCCCACAGCGTAATCCATAGTACCAATTCCATGTCTACCGCAGCTCCCCAGAACAACCCAAACTTCATTTAGCTTAAGCTGAGATGAGCCACCTTTCTATGATTCTGACTTAGTTTCTGATCCAGGAAACCACTTGGATATTGCCATTTCTGTTCTCAACCAGTCATATACAATTGCCCATGGCTGGGCAATGGCATAAATGCAACTTAACAGCTCCCAGGGCTGCTGGCAGGACACAGTGACAGCCAATACTTGTATACTGATTTACTAGAAACTGGGCCTTCCAAATGTTTCCACCAAAAATACCTGATGCACAGTGGAAACTTCAAATCATCAAAAATATTCCATATCCCCTTGGATTATTTCACACAGCACTATTAAGGAAAGAAACAAATTCATCAAGATGTTTTTTAGTTAAAGAAATTCTACACTTTTCTTCATATAATTAAAGAAGAAGAAAAACATAAAGAAAATGAAATCTTGTAATATTACTAACTACCTCTCCTCAATTTTTCTAGGCTTTTGGTTAATTTTAAAGATCATACACTGAAAATTACACACCCAGAAAATGAACAAAGCATCTTTAGTGATACTTTGTATCCCAGGCTTGGACACATTCTTCCCCAACTTTATTGCAAAGTCACTAAGAACAAGTGAGCATTGTAGGCTGCTGCTTCAGCAACCCATGGCGGTGTGATGACCCAGCACAAAGTACCTTGGGTCCTGCTGTTCATCTGCTCAAAGGAGTCTCCTCAGGTCAAGCCCCACAAGGTGATGGCTTTCTCCCCAGTGCTGACAGCACAGTGTAATACTTCAGAGATGGGCCCTTGCTGAAAGATGCAGTATTTCATAGGAAACATTCCTATTCACTTGCCTACCTCCTGCTCAGTAATACTGCTACTGCAGATAAACCAGCAGCAACATAAAAATTAACAGTTGTATACAAAACATCATCCAGCAGATAACACATCATGCTCATGAGTAACAACAGCCCAAATACAACTCATTCCACTGAAAAGCCCTCCCATCACAATCTCACAAGGAACAGAGACCACAGAACTATCACATGGCATAACCAGCATGAACAAAGAAGTTCAGGTGGGCTTCTGTGGTTTCAATCTCCTCCATCCTTCTTTTGCCTTTCCCTCAAAATGAGAATATAACTATATATGTTGCATAAAATGTGCATTTAAATAATTGGTACCATTTTGCATACCTGCAATGCAGTGTTTTAATACCGAATAAATTTTTGGTATCAACTCTGGTATCAAATTGAGTGAATTTATGAGGACAGCTCTTCATTGTGCTGTTGGCTGTGTTTTTACGTTTCAGAACTGAAGCACACAGTAAACAAACCACTCTCACTTCTCATTATAGGCCCAATTATACATAAAACTGTAGTTGATAATTAGTGCTTCCTACTCAATTCCCTGTCATTGGCACAACAGACTTAATGAAAGGGAACACATCAGTGACATGCCACATTTTTATCCATACTCTACATACAAAGGTAAAATTAATTCCCTGCCAATAATGTTATCTTCTGCTACTCTATTAGACAAGAACTCCCTTGACTCCTCTCTCATAAATGAAAGATTTTTGTAATTTCTTCCCAGAAGAAGAATGGCATTTCCTTCTTTCTGGAATATATGTGTTGCACTGAATGCTAAAATGCACTGAAATAAAAGCTGAGGAAATCAAGTAAAATTTTTCAAAATATTTCTAAAGCCAAATATTTAGAGCAGAAAAGGCAAGCTACACAAGCTGAAAGACAACATCAATGGGTCAGCAGGTGGAGGAAGGGGATTCTGCCCCTCTGTTCTGCTTTCCTGAGACCAGATCTGGAGTATTGCATCTAGCTCTGGGGTCTCCAGCACAAGAGACATGGACCTGCCAGACCAGGACCAGGGGAGGACCATGAAAATTATGAGAGGGTTTTAACACTCCTACAAAGAAAGGCTCTGAAAGCTGAGGCTGCTTTCAGCTGGGGCTGAGGCCTGGAGAAGACTTCAGAGGAGACCTCATTGCAGTTTTAAACATATTAAGGGGGCTTATTGGAGACACAGGGACAGACCTTATTTAAAGTCTACAGTGAAAGGAAAAGGGCCAAAGGTTTTAAACTGAAAGAGAGGAGGTTTAGGATGAGCATAAGGAAGACATATTTATGATGATGGTGGGGAAACACTGGAGCAGGTTGTGCAGAGCTGTGGATCCAAGACCATTTGGATGGGGCTTTGAGCAACCTGGTAGAGTGGAGTATGTCCCTGCCCATGGCAGGGGGGTTTGAACTCGATGGCCTTTAAGGTCCCTTCTAACCCAAATCATTCTGTGATTCCATGATTCTCCTAACTGAAGACCAGACTCCTAATGTGACACTCAAAACACACCAGTTCTGCGAAAAGAATGACTTCTCCCATTCACCCAGAACACCAGGGAATGATATAGAGATTTTTAGCACATCTTAGGGTTTTCTCTAGTTTAGTTAGATTTAGAGAAATAATGATTTGATTTGATTACTCTCCATTTGATTACCATCAGACAGGTAGTAGAGTACTGTCACTACAGTAACAGAGACAACAGGAAGGCTGATGGGGAACTGGAGGATGTCCAGGATAAGGAAGAAATAAGAACAACACTCTTCTGCCTATCTCTGAAACAACAGCTGTCAGCAAATTACACAATTCTAGGTAGCAAAATCTCACCTAACAAATACTCCCAGGCTCACTGCAGAGAGGGGCCAATCCCCAACAGCCCAGTATACAGCAATATGCACTCTGTGGAGAAGAGAACAGTCTTAAGCTGCTGCTACTCCATTCATACCATAATTGCTGTGCTGCTTCATACAGGCTGTTTTCGTTATAGTCTGCAAGTGGCAACTCCAGCTTGTACACAGCTTGGGAGAATAATCTGACTTTCTCCATTTTCTTTTTCCTGGTACCATGTGTTTCTACAGATGTCAAGAGGAGTTCAATACGCTTCCTAAGCTTTTTTCTCTTCTGAAATGAGTTTTAATAGGAACCTTTCCCTACAAAGAAGTCTAAAATAGAAAAAGCTCACTAACAATTACAATGCACAATGGACAATACTTACAGGGTTTATAGCTAAATCTGCATTTTTTTAAAAAAGACATGCAATTCTCTATAAATTTGTATCCAAAACATAAACACCTGTTTACAGGAAATGTATACAGCATTTCTTTCTTAGCACTAAGAAATATTTGTTAAAACATCAGTCAATGTTTAGCAACTGACTTGGGGATGATGAAATAACTACATACTATTATGCACAATGTTACACATATTAAAGTATTAACCCTCCTAGCTTATTCTTAAACACCTTAAGTAAGCAAAAAAGGAATTTAAACACTAATGAAGAAGGCAGTGTTGAGTTCTTCTTGCTGTAAAGCAGAGAAGAATCCTGCTGACACCCTTCATTACATCACAGTTCTGCAAATTGGCACAAGCAGAGGTAGATGCTTCACTTGATTCCAAGCTGCTCCACAGTCTGGCTGTGTCTGACTGCCAGAGAACAGATGCTGCAAAGCCATAGCAACATTTATGCCATTTATCAGAAGAGTCCTTTGCAATTATGACGCAAATCAATGAATTTCAGCCAGGAATAATAATGTCTCCTGGTTAAAACATAGATATTATAAATTCAGTTACTTCCTACTCCTGCCAAAAATGTCCATATTCATGAGCATCTTACAGTTTCCACACTGTAATTTTTTTTTCCATAAAATGGTTATAATAGTTTACTACAGCACTGGGAGATTGAAAAACATGTTTCATTAATATTTACAACATTCCTCTTGAGAACTGCAAAGTCAGCGACAGAAATTAGTAATTTGACATGACAGCTTGTACAGAGATACATCTTATTGACAGCTATTTGTACAGCCTAGGATATGCAACAGGCTGATTTCCCTACACTGTCATCAACCCCTCATATGAGCCTAAGATCACAAATAAGAAAAGCTATTTTATTCCACAGAGGCACCAAACAAGCAAGGTGATATGGTTTCTATATTGTAAAGCCTACAAACTTTCAATGAAAAGCTAACTGAGCTTTAAATAGCAGGATGGAGGACAAGTAAAAACAAAAAACAGGCTACAAGGTTACTTATGATGTATTTGAAACAGTACACATCATGTTAATTCAGAACAATTAAAAAATAAATACAGACTAAGGTTTATTGGGATTATCTATACTATGAGGAAGTTGCAAATAATATGGTAGGGGAAAAGTCCTATTTCTAAGTCCAGTCAATAGAAGAAAGGAAAAAAGTAGAAGACAAGGATAGAAAAAAAAAAAAAAACAAACCCCAACTTGTTCTGCAGTCAGCATAGCTGGGCATGTCTTTAGGGTCCCTATAAATGTGTATCCATATATTTCTGTACCACAGTCTCGGCTGGTCTAATGCAACCTAAATATTCAGCAACTCACCCCATAGGCCAGCAAGCTCTCCTTAGGCCATGGCTCCTTAGCTTTCCTCTTGGTGGGAAAATGCCCTTACAGAAGCACCATTCTCAGGAGGTTTATCAGATGGAAGCAGTGGCTGCAGGTTGTGTCTCATACTGGGCTGTGAAACCCAGTGGCTGCTGCCACATTTTGTCTGCTGTGTCCCTGCTCCCACCACAAGCCACACAGATACACATTTCAGTGAAAAGGCTTTTAACCTTTAAATGCAGTTTGTTTTCAGAGAGCTTACAAAGGAGGGGATGCTGATCCATTTCATGCATTAAAAGCTATTTGGAAAAGAGTTGGGTTTTCAGGAAGTATTTCTGGGTGCAGTGGAGTCACAATTTACAGCGAGACACTGCCAGTCCCAAGGGAAAGCAGGAGAGATCCAAGGCTTTTATCTATAACAAACTTGCTCAACTTGGCTTGTGCTCACAGTGTGCTGGCGAGGAGGGCTGGCTCTCCTCGCACAACAGCACTTGTGTCTTCCCAAGGCTCCTCAAGTTCCCACCAAGCTCTTACTCCACAGGAGAGAACAGCAGCATACTTGTTTGCTTCAACATACTTTCTCATTAGAGAAGAAACATTGTTCTCTGGGGATGTCTCAAAAATAATTACGTATAACAAAAGCATCTCTTCACTTTAGGATTACTACCTATGGAAACTTTAAATTTTAGCAGTGTAACAACCTATATAAAAAATTGCTCACAATGTTTTGGATGCCATCCTTCACCAGCCCCCCTACTATGTCTTCTCCAATTCCAACATATGTTTGTGTCTCTGCTTGAGATAATTTTTGATAGCAGGCAAACTAATTAAACATTCTTTAGAAGCCACAGGGCTGAAGTCACCGTGCGGTGACTAAACATTGCAGCTGTCAGGAGAGGCAAAGTGGGTTCCCATCCTAATCCCGCGCTGATCTCGGAGCCGAGCCTGAGAACCTGTCAGAAAGGTGCTCTCACAGCACAAGACAGCAAGCAGCAGCTGCTTATACTCAGCAGGCTTCAGCTAGGGGTTTTTTTCCCATTCTTTTCATTTTTTTCTCCCTTTTACTTTTTTACTGTCACTCTGGATACGCTGCACGGCGCTCGTACGTGCACATCCCTGCTCCTGGTGAGAAGGAGCTGCCTGTGAGCTCAGTTTCTGACATGCACAAGCCCAGACTGGGATGAAACTCAATGTTCTCTAGTCAAACTGCAGACAAAAATCCAGCACCCATCTTGTGCATGGGACAAGAAGTATCAAAGATACATTTTAAAATATTTCCAAATCCAATTAAATCTAGGTATTGGAGAATGTTAATTCTTTTATAGAATTAACAACAGTATTAAGCTTTTTTTCCCTTGAAAAATAAAGAACTTTAATTTGAAAAGTATACCAATAATACAAGCAGAATTCTTTAATCATGCTGAATTAGTCACTAAAGCATAAATATGTGGCAGAATATCTCACATGTCTTTAATGTGATGGAGTGGTTTTTAAAAAAATACAAGGCACGGAGAAAGCACAGAGAAAGTAATCCTTTTAAAGTACTGTAAATATTTAATGCAGATATAATACTAACTCACAATGAAAAACCTGACAAACAACAGAGCTAAGCTGGAAAACCTGAACCACAGAACTAGGCATTTATTCAAATAAACAAACCTCAGCAATTCAACTAGGTAAAATTACTAAATTGATTTGAGGACAGCTGTGTTCTGCCTGACGATCAATAAAGGAGGTGGCTCTCAGTGGCAATAACACAGGTCACAATGCATTTATCTCTCTTCATGGCACCTTAGAGCAGCCTAATTTTTTAAGAATGCAAATGTGATGACTATTTATGGACAGCTAATTCCAAAAGCAAGAGACAGAAAGAGGACTCAAGAAACTGAAAATGGACACTTTTTAGTAGAAGTTACTAAAATACAATGTAAAGAATAACTCAGCAGCTCAGTATTACTCAGGACTGCCTCATCAATTTTGCTTCCAGTTCACTGCACAGTCTAGTTCTTGTCACAGGTATCCAAAATCTTCCTTTGGTACCGTAAACCCATCCTTTCATCACTAGTTAAACAAATCAAGTTTCCTCCAGCTTCGTCACAGAATCAAGAAATGGTTTGGGTTAGAAGGGACCTGAAAGATCATCCAGTTCCAAAACCCGTGCTGTGGGCAGGGACACCTTCCACTAGACTGCTCAAAGCCCCATCCAACCTGGTCTTGAACACTTCCAGGGAGAGGGCATCCACAGCTTCTCTGGACACCTGTTCCAGTGCCTCACTACCATCACAGCAAAGAATTTCTTCCCAACACCTAATCTAAATCTACCCTCCTTGAACTTAAAGCTGTTACCCCTTGTCCTATCAATGCCCTTGTAAATCATCCCTCTAAAGCCTTCCTATAGCCGCCCTTAAGTACTGAAAAGTGCTATAAGGTCTCCTTGGAACCTACTCTTCCTCAGGCTAAACAATTCCAATTCTCTCAGTCTGTCACAGAAGAGGTACTCCTGCCGTCTGATCATATTTATAAGTCTCCTTTAGACCCACTCCAACAGGTCCATGAAACCTTGAATACCTAAGGCAACAATGAACAAGCTCAAGTGTTTTCAATCCAACTTCTGCAAATTCAACCCATGTATTTCCTGGTCCTGTACTAGGAGGGCATCTTGTGACTGAAGACTCAATATTGGTTTCAGTGAAGAAAAATTTGATTACAGATAGCAAAGTCCTAACTGCACTAAAGTCTCACACAAAACTTAAAGCACTACCTTGTGATGTGCAAGACCAAGATATGGAAAAAAAAGTCATGACTGATACTAGTCTGAGCTCAGAAACAAATACATCTTGAACTAGCCAAGCTGGGTCACTGCTTTTTTCTGAGGTCATTTTCAGATGTTCTGCTTTCTTACTGTTTCTCAAAGGTACATGACAAATGTACATTAGATGACAAAATGGTCAGACCGCCTCTAAGTGCTGGGAATTGAGGAGAGCACTTGAATTTCACCATCGCCTGTGAACAGCATTTTTCCATTAATTTCCTGCATCAAACCACCCAAAGACTCAGACCTCTCAACTGCCACAGAATAGGAGCAAGGTGAGTAACAGGTGCTTAGCAACAGCACCATCGCTCTTTCAGGCATCCAGGCAGCCTTGAGGAAGCAACAGCTCTAAGTTCTTTGGCAAAACAGGTTACCAGAAATTCATCAAATCTCTTCTGTGATCAGCAGACCGACTCATGAAACACAGCACTATATTAGAAGATATTCATCCCTTGGACTTAGAGGTATTTCAAGACACAGAGCTTCGATATATAAAAGATCTTCTAGTGGGCAGATATCTATTATTTAAAGGTATTCTTGACACTGAAGCTCGTGGAGTTATTTATTCTCCAATCTAAACTTAAGTTCTCAAGACACAGGCTCTGAAAAGAGTGCCTGCCTACAAGAGAACCACCCTGCAGCACACCTCTGTATTTCAATGCAAGCTGCATTCCTTCAGCTGGGGCTCCTCCTAGGAAACAAACGTAACAAATGAGATAGAAATTAAAATCTGTAAAAACAAAATTCCCTATGAACTGTTACCCCCGTGAAAAAGAAAGAAAACCAAGAGCAGACTGCCTGTGACAGACGTTAGCTATTCCTCCCACAGCATTACAGGAATGTGCACATGTACGTGGTGATGGGTGCAGGAGATGGGACCTGATAAAATAAAGCTCCACTGACCTTAATCTACAGAGGGTTTTGAGAAAAACTCTGCTTTTGGACTTCACTGTTAAACTTCCAAGAACAGTTGTTATCATTATCCATCACACTGAACTAATACTCAAAGTGACTAAAACCTCAAGACAATAGGTTTATAGACTATGAGCAGCTGAGCCTGGACACACTGACTGCACAACATAAGGCTCACTGCTATGAACAGCCCACAAAATACCTATTAAAACTGTGAGAGAAGTTTTAGGCTTGATAACATCAGTGTCCACAGATCAGTTCTTTTAAATAACAAATTTTTCTTGCCACAAGTGAGAA
Source organism: Cyanoderma ruficeps (assembly GCA_008694505.1). Taxonomy (NCBI): domain Eukaryota; kingdom Metazoa; phylum Chordata; class Aves; order Passeriformes; family Timaliidae; genus Cyanoderma; species Cyanoderma ruficeps. The sequence goes on from VZDJ01000346.1 coordinate 1,531,883, forward strand.
TCCTGAATAAGTGCACAGACTGTTTTCAAGCTGGGATTTTTAACAGGCTCATTATTATCTACATTAAAATATGTTTTTCTCATGAATCAAAATTTTTACTGTAAAAACATTTTTTCTTGGAAGTTATCTGATTTATTAAAAAGAATATTATAGAAAGATTTATATTTTTGTCAGAATACATCACACAGGTTACTATTTAATTAATGCTTTCTGCTATGATTAAAGTTGGCTACAAAGCAACTTTCTGCAAAATGCCTAAAAGTTGTACTTTCAAATCAAGAAAAAAGGAGTGCCAGAATAGGAGATAGTCTGTAAGGGAAATGGCTGATTGATAAAATGGGATATGTGCTATATTGCCAGCTGCTCCAGGTGTTTGCCTTCAGAGGGAGGCTGTGCCACTACCCACATAACTATCATCATTTGCCAGTGAATACCAGACAGGTGCCAACTTCCAAGTCCAGGTGAAACACAAGCATTCTTAAAAGCAGCAGTCCTGTGATCATATCCTTCAATCAGCTGCAGGATGCAAGAAGCTAAAATAAACTATTCAGGGAGAAGCTAGCCACGCTACTGGATTGCATTTGCATGCATTAACCATAAATTTGTCCAGTCAGAAAGTTTTGAGTACATTTAATATTTTAAGAGGAGATGTGAAAAGTAACTGATTTGAGGAGGGGGAGAACATAGCATCTGCAATGAGTCTTTTCAAAATTAAACCTTCTCAGACTTCATTTTCTATTCCTGATATTGACTGGCTAATTACATTTTAACCCTTTTCCTCCTCAAACAATAGCAACTGCTTATTTCATTTTCACATAGAAACAGCAGCGTTCTTGCTCTCCATCTGCTGGCTCTGCAGGAGCAGTTGACCATGACTTCCAGGATACTCTCATTGCGGATAAGGAAGCAAGAAAGAGCAAGGAACAAGATGCAAAGGCTTTATCCTACACCCTTTACTATTAATATTTGATGAAGTTGTGTCTGTAATGAAATGAAAGCAGACATAACAGAACCAGGAATAATCCCAGAATTAATCAGACAGAAAATATGAAGGTGATGACCTGGGCTTTATGACTTCAAAGTATGCACTGGTTTAATCATATTTATTTCTTCTGAGTAAATTTACTCCAAAACGGGTATCTGTTAAGAATGCTATTTATTTTTATTTACTATAATACTAATTGTGATTATCATTGTGATTTATATTACTGATAAAACATTACTGACCTCACAGGTTATGTTGTGGCATACCCTGGAGGTCTTTCTACTTGATCCAAGTGTTAATTTAACAGTTGTCTTCAAAATAATCCCACACACAGAGCCCACCACGAGAGCTGCTATCCAATCTCTTACTGACACTTTCTAATAACCAGTACAATAAGATATTTTTAAAAGCTAACAGCAAATTAAAAATTGTAGTTATATATTCGCATTCCTGCATGTTTATGAGAGACAGACATACTCCAGCACACGAGCTAACACAGAGCTTTAAAAGATGGACTCACAGACAGACTGGCTGGGCTAAAGGGGGACAGTGATTAAACAAGGTGGTTTCAACAACCTCTCATGTGCAGCATGATCAAACTTCCAGTGGAGTCAATGGACTCCAAAAAAAAACTACTTTGGACCACTCCAAAAAAACCCTCCTCCTCTGGCTTCCTTAAACATTTCTGTATCATACAACATTGCCCAAGCTGTGAACAGGAGTGGCCCAGGTGCCAAGAAGAAGGTTACTTTTAAAGAACACTAGCAATGACTGCCAGCATTCCACTCATGTTCCTTTAGGTTTTCACGTATCTCATTTCTCACTCATTGCATTTGCCTTGGATTTCCTCTTCCCTAGCCCAGGGAACTAGTCACCTTGTAATAATGGGGCAGTCTGTCCAAATGGTTCCAAGAGCCACTTGAGCTTCTACAAGGGAAGGAGAGACAGTCCTTAGATGCACTCCTGCCTCCTTTTTCAGTGGGAAAACTAAGAGAGACTGTGTAACAGATTAGGTGAATTGGTGTGAGGCTGAAAGCAGCCATCCTACCGATCTGTATCACTTCACAACAGTTTACTTGAATTTGCAGAGGTCTAACAAGGTCACTTCCAAGGAGACCATAAAAAACCACCCCACAAAGAACACCACGCTAAGCTGTCATGGAATAAGAAAGATAATGATCACATCAATAAGTGGAAAAGATAAAACCAAGTATAAAGTGATTAATTTTCTCAGTAAAGGAAAATCTTCAGTCAAGACTCATTGAAATGTAATACTTCAATCTGTGTAAAAACTCCTCTTAAAATCAGTAAGAAACTGAAATTATTTACATTAGTAAAAATACTGCTGGTCAGAAAGAGCTACATAAGCTCCTCACAGAGTTTATATTAATAAGGATACAAAGTGACAAAAGAAATTCACCACAGGTAAACGTGAAACAGGTCACATTGAGGAAAAAATATGTAAACTTCCTGTGCACACTTAACTACCTTCTACTGCTCAGAAAGAGTATCATGGGGTTACAAGAGACAATTTAAAAGAAAACATATGCTTCAGACTGCTGAAGTCAAAACCCAAATCAAGTATTTAGGTTTACCCAGGAAAAAGAAAACTAAACTGAAAATATTTTATGCTGCTCTACAAAATTATGGCTTTAAAAAGTGCCCCCTTTATTGATCCTCTTGCCTGTGAAAGGATATAGTTAAACTTCCAAGTGTGGAGAGAACAGTGAAAAAAATTTCTGAGACTATTCAGCTTCAAGAAGAAAGGACTGAACGGTGTGACCAGTAGCCCCTGACCCTTGGTAAACTTCAATTTTTGTGAGAAACAGGAATGTATTTGAATCTTGAGTCACAGAAAGCTCCAAGTGGGTAAAATGGTTCATTGTTGCTTCTAATGCAGGAATAAGCAGGCATTAAATAAAACTGGCATAATAAGCTAAGAAAAAAATAATTTATCACACAGGCAGGGATACTCTGCCATAGGTTATTGCAGGTGCTGAAACAGTTGACAGAAGTTCAGGGAGTGTTTGACTGGAGCAGAGACCAGTGAAGCACTATTAACCACAAGAACACCATCTCTTGCTCTGGAAGCCCCTCCAGCTGGAAGCTGAACAAAAGCACTGCACTGTTATTGCCCTGTCCATAAACCTTCCCCAGGCACTGGCTACTGCTGGAGACTGGGTACTGCAAGGGGTATTGCTGTCTTACCCAAATTAGCTGTTTTTATGTTCTTGTCTCTGCCTCAAGAAGCCACAGGCAGCCACAATGAGAGGCTTTGAGGGTAGGCAATCAGCTCTCGGGTAGGCTGGAGGGAGCAAATGCAACAGCTCAGCTGAAGTTCTTTTTCTCTCAATTCTGTGTTCTGCATCCACTCAGAACACCTTAAAAACTTCAACTATTTTCAAACAGCCCCAGATATGAGTTAAATAGTTGTGCTTAAAGGGAACTTTAAAGGCAGTTTTAAAAGCTACCCTTAAACAAAAACATTCTAAGGCTGGGAATCTCATCACTTACCTGGAAGAAAATTTCAGTAATTGAAAAAGGAAAAGACACCCTGGAAATTTTCTGTTGTTCAAACAAAAATCAAAAGCTTCTAAAAATCACTGGTATAAGAATACTGATGCAAAAATTAAGTATGAATCGAAACAGAAAGTAATTCAGCAAAAAGTTGTTCTTTTTTCTCACCAGGAATGCAACTTTTAATTGGTTTAAATTTTTAAAAACTATTTAAAATCTGTATACTTGCACAACTTCTTTCATTTGAAGTAATAAAAATCTGAAGAAGCAACTGAAAAATGCATGATGAACAAACTGTTATTCTTCTCATGTACTTATACCTATTAAAATGCATGCAACTGACTCAGCACTTATTTTAACACGATTTAATCAAAACAAAGAGATCCTACATTAAAAAGGTACATTTTCACTGAATAGGTGTAGATAAGTGTTTGTCCAGAGCTAACCAATTATTCTGAGGGAAACCTCAATACCATACTTTATTCATTGCAAGCTCACTGTGACTGAAATTCATCTGACGTGGCAGGAGGTCACGCACAGCATCTGTACTTCAGTGAATTAAAAAGTTCTCACAGAGCAGTGTGGAAGGCCACCAGTGTCTTCTGACCAGTGACTGTGTCCCAGCTTGAGGCTATCACAGATACACCTGGCAGCTATGGGGCTCCCCCCAACAAAATGAAGACAGGCCAATGCCACCATCCCAACCCAACCCATTTTCATGACATCTACAGACTTGTCCCACCAGCAGGCCTAAGAAATCCTCTCAACAAAATGAAAATCATCTTGACAAAAGGACAGACTCACTGGTTTCTCAACTGGAGATGGAGAGGAAGGATGGAGTAAGAAGCTGTATGGATCACCATCATAAAAAGGGTGAAAAAACTCATCATGGATCAAAATAATAACACTAATCAAAAATATCCTTTATATTTATGCAGACAAGTTATTCCTTATTACTTTATTTTTCTTGAGAAGGGGGGAGAAGGACACATATATGATTTTCTTTCTTTACACATAGCTTTTTAGCTACAGTAAGAGCAAGACTTTACTCTGCAGAATCACTGTTTACCATTTGATGCTCATCTCTGCCAACGTCCAACATTTTGCAACTGTACCTTCCGATTGCCAAGTTTTTTTCAGATCCTTTCTCCAACTTGTCAACTGAATTTTGAAGTCTAAGGTCATATTACAGTTTAAAGGAACCAGAAACTGGATTAGCAGCCACTCTCACCTGGACATCATCTCCACATTTAACAAGCCCACTCAGGATTCCATCACCCTGGTCAACACTAAAAATACTGGCAACTACCATTAACAAAGGCAGCATGCTATGGAAGTAAACTCACTAAATCTTCTCATTTGGAAAATGAACTATCCATTGATACTAATACACTATGGTTTTGACTGAGTTTTGCATGTGTTGTATAGCTCCTGCCCTCCTAGTTTGCTATTAGAAGGCTGGGGAAATGGCACAAAAACATTCATTGGTGCCAAGCTTCTGACACTGACTTTTTCCCTTCTGCCCACAAAACATGTTGACATTAAACACTGAGAGTCTGAGGGAAACATATGCTATATACCTAATTTTCAAATAATTTAGCTATGCAGTTTTTCACTGTAAATGTTCATTATATGCTCCAATTTGTATTTTCTCATGGTAGGTCTTCATTGATCCTTAGGAGTTCTTTCATAAAGCAACTGCTCTCAGATAACTGGGTCAAATTGTTATTTTTACAAGTTTCTAAATATAAATTCACATAGATCTGCTAAATGCCTTAGAGTAAACAAACACACATGCAAACAGTTCACAGAAATATATTTAAGTAATGACTTTGCTTCTCCTTTTTTATTTAAAGTAATTGCACAAACGTTTGACAAAGCAGATCAAATCACTGACTGTCCAAATATTTCTCCTAGAAAATATACAGAAAATGTGAACACACAACTTGTGTTGTAAAATTAACTTGAAAGCAGCTGCATGTACCCAAGACCCAGTCTGGTCAGAAGAAATCCATGCTCAATGACACTGCAGGAAGGGATAACCCACATCTTCACTAGGCAGCAAAAGACACTTCAACTATCCACTATCCCTAAGAGTCCACACAAGAGGAGATGGCTGTCTCAGAGTCATCATGCAGGTGGATAAACCCAAGAAGCTCAATTCTTTGAACTCCAGACACATACTGGAAAATCTTCCATAGGACTCAGAATTCTTTGCTACCTGAACTTACTGTAAATTAAGAGAGGTCATCTTTTTCAAGCACAAGGTGACCCTTCTTCATGCAGTAAGACCTAAGCAGGTGATGTTCTTCACAAAGAAGGTCCTTCTCATCTCAGGCAGCCAGGGCTGTGATTGAATGCTACAGGAACAGCTCCTATTTTTTGCTTTGCAAGGTGGACTATCACTGCTAGAAAGTTCTGATGGGTTCATCTGAGACCATGCATAATCCCAGGCAAAAAGGCAAACTTGTGAATAGAAAGCATAAAACAGGAGAGTCTTCCAGAACCATTACCAACTTATTTCAAGTGTTTTTTTATCCTGCAAACTGAAAATTCCAATTCACAGCTGCTTTTTAGATTTCTCCCTATACAGCTAAAATCTACTCATACAGGTGCACAATGGTACCCACCAGCCTGACACGTGTGGCCAACACTGGCACTGCCACTCTGCCATCACTCAGCAGGTAGGGGTAGAGTTGGGGACTCCAGAAATGCTCCAGTGAGGTGCTAAAGCAACAGATTATTGTTATGCACACAACTGGCATGGATTAAACGACTATGCTGTGCCTCACTAACCAGCAGGACTTGCACTCTGCTGTGACCTGCAAGTCACTGATGTGATTTGTAATCACATGTAATGCAGAATCGGGATAAAGTGAAGTAAATCTCTACCTAGAGATTTAAAGAGACACACTAGTGTGGTTTTGATTCAATCTTGTTATTTATTAAGTATTAATACCAGTGAAGACTATTTTGGTACTGTGGTTTTGTACAGTGAGACTGCAATGCATTATTGATGCCACTGTACCTAGCAGGAGATAATTTTAAGGCCTTCACAGACTGGATATAGGTGTTTAATTTCCATTCAAATTTAGAGAGAAATAGAAGAGCTTAATTATTATTTGCACCTCTGGAAAATCCCTCACACTTACGACACATTTTTCTTCTTTTCTAACACAGGTATGGGAAATTTCAGCATTCACAGAGATACCAAGGCACAGTCTTACAAATTCTGTGCATTTAAGGACACACCAGCTAGAGAAGTACCCTACTGCGTGTCTGAATGTGTGTCTCTATAGATACAATGTTATCAGGTCAGTTTAATCCCAAATCTGTATCTTTGTATTTCTCACTACAAGATCCAGCAACCTAGTCCTGAAATTATAAGCAGTTTTATATTTAATTTTTTAGTGACAGGTTTGGTGTTTTGTTTTACATTTAATCTGCATCATGCATCCTATGACAATATAGAATTAATTGGGAAATTTGATATTATATTTTTCCTACCAGGACTGTAAATAGTCTATAACCTTGGGAAAGAAGTATCTATTAATAGTTCTTAAAAGTAAATCATCCTCATCCTTCAAATACATGCAGTAATTCCCAATTTGAAAAACATCACCAGAGGTCATGAATGTTTTAAAATCTTCTCAGCCTCAAACTTCAAATTCTCCCATTTTCCTATTTTAAGGCAAGTATTGCACTCCCTCCCTTCGGTGTGCAAAACCAGATTTGCTCGGCAGTTTCCACTCGCCTTTCCTTCAGCCACAGGCCACTCAGTGCAGCGAGTCTCTGCACAAGCTGTTTTTATGGACAGGTATCTCCCCACTCTCCACATCCTTTCTTTTAAAGTCTAAAAGGGTGAAGCTGGATGGGAAAATGCTTGGCTGCTTTGTTTCAGGTCTGAGCAGTATCTGGTTTTCTCACAACAGGTAGGCAGAAGCAGAGCGTGCTGCTGAATGCCGGAGACTTCGCCAGAGGCTCAAACCACCAGTTATTGCTGCTGTCTCAGGCGCTGCATATTTCTACTGACCATGGCTCTTTGCCAAGCTCTAATTAAGACACTTCAGTGTGTCAGGGACTTAACCCTCCACTGCACATACCTTCTCCAGAAGCACCAAGGTATAAGCATCTTCCTCCTAAAAATCCCTGAGCAGCTTTCCTGTTACCACTGCTGTGCAGTCTCCAAGTCATTAACATTTTTACCTCATCAATTCCACAAATGAAGATGAATTAATGAGGTAGTTGGCACTATATCTTTTAGCAGCATTTCTAAAAGCAAATATGCATTCCTCCTGCACTAATGCGGTGTGTATTGCCATGTATATTTTCCTTCAAAGAAAAATATCTCAATTTGTCAAAGAACCGAAATTCTTTTTAAAAAAATAAAGCAAGAATAGGCTGTTAAAAACTCTTTACTCTCCAAATAGTTTTTCATTTTATTCTTGAAGGCTGCAGAGCAGCAGCAATGTTCTTATAAGGAGAATGAGGTAATCTGAAGAATTCGGAGCTGCATTTTTATTTTACAAGAGATGAAACATAAACACATATGCTGATCTATCACTGCTATCTACTGGTCTCACACAAAGAAGAACTGCCACTGGACTGAATGAGGGGAAGCTGTGACAACAGTCAGAGGGGGTAAAAGGAAACCCTTGCCGAGGCTGTCTGCATCTATACTATATTATCCAAAACCCTGTTTAAGCATTGCATCCTGACTGTACATGGATATCTTCCCTAATGAAAAGCAGTATCAGTCACAATGTGACTGAGAGAAAAGCTAAGTTAATTTCATTCTAGTAACCAGGGAAAAAAAATCGTCTGAACTTGAATATGAGAAATGTCCACATGCAATAAAACCAACAAGAAAAAGCAAACTGTGTCAACTTCTAGAGAGTTATAAAACTAGAAAATGTAGTTGACTAGCCAGCTGCCCTCATACTGCAGAGTATAAAAGGTATTCATAATGGAGCCTTTGATTGCTTTGCAGAAAAAAATCTTAAATTTTACAGACTCTAAACGAGGTAATTTGTAAGCTAATGCCACCCCTTTGCTCTTACTGTGCATTTACCCCAGCGCCAGGAAAACCAGAGCTGTCTTCCAAAGCTATTACTGATCTGATCTTGGTTGTGTACAAGTTCTCCCTTTTTGAAATTAAGTTCTTTGCTTTAGACAGTATGTTAACAACTGAAATATCTGATCCTCCCTATAGCTCTGTTTCTCTAAAGCAACACTGAGTTCTTCATTTCAACACATCCAGAACCCTACACAGGTTACATGAACATGCTCATAAGTTGTCTCGTTATTAGATGATGCTGCACATCACCTAGTGGCCTTAACAATTGAGAGGGTTTTTTTTTTTAGTAAGAATAATTTAATATGTTTTGTGCTATTTCAGTTTTCTGCTGAGATAAATGCACTTTTTAAAAAACCTGAAGGAAATCTTTGTAAGGAAAATGGTTAACATTCAGGTGGATAGAGTCTACAGAACCATAAAGCCTTTCCCACAGGCTGTATGAAGACAAATCCTGGAAAGAGCAGTGGTGGCAGGAAAGCCTCCATCTATAGGTACTGTACATTCCTATGCTTCTCTGCCATATTTTCTGTATAGCTGTAATCCACAAATATCATGTATGGGAAAAGGGCTGTCCCACTTAGTGCTATCTGAACCTCACTCGCCGTACTCAAAGGGTCTGCCCTCAAATATATCTTTAGAAAGGTCATTTCAGTTTCCGCAGAGTTCTTTTGAACTCATGGGGGCAATGTGTGCCAAGCATGCTGGATTTTTTAGACATTGGTTATGATATGATGAGGCCCTTTGTTGAAACAAGCCAACTAATTTCTCATAGAAACTATTTTTGTTTTCAATCACACTTCATTCTCCTTCCAAGTAAGGTACATGAAACTAAGGCTATTTAGATTATGCCTATATATGCACAGTCTGTAAACTGCATAAATGTGCATCATATTCAAGGCTGACTTTACCAGTAAGTATAACAACTTCAGAAAGAACCTCAGAGCCCACACTGAAGTTATTCTCCACCAAGAGCAGGCCAGAATGTTGAGTACACTCACTGCATGTGCACGCAATCAGTCTTCAGTGCACATCCAAGAACTCTTTATTTCTGCTCTCTTATTTTTGTCTAGAACTGCAAGAATTTTGTCTATAATGTCTTGTTTGCTGAAGCATGAGGCTAAACTATGTATACTATGCAAGACTTCCCTTGATTACATTGATGTTACTACCTTACTGCTCCAAACTACTGAGCACATAATAATTCCTACATCTAAGTTTTCAACTTTTCTTTCATTATACAGCACCACCTTCCAAACATAGAAGAATGTCACAGTGGTTAATGCCTTCTTCAGTAAGTTGGGTGACATATCTAAAGACAACTCAACTCTGCCTCTTTGAAAAGTATATTCTTAAAACTCCCTTTGAATTACATAAAGAGACAGCCGAGAATTACAACTGAGACATCACAGGATGCGTATGACATCAAAACTAGAGTAGCCAAATTAAAACTTTGATCAAGTTTTACTTATTAGGTAAGACAGGGAAAAATACAATTTAACCAGCTTCTTGATCTCTGCTAGGAATTCCCATTTCAAATTCATTCTGGCTTTTCATATTTGAAGTGGAACAGGTTTTCTCAGTTATAGAACTGAAGTCTTTTAAGGAGTGAAGGCATTCACAGACCTCTACAAGATCAATCTTCAGTCTCATTTATCTCCTCTAAGGACAATACAGCTGAAGAGAACACTGAATTAGACAATCAAGTCCTTTAGATTACATCATTCCTTGGTATTCCCTTTATACTAAAAAATAACAGCAGGTACTGGAAAGGAAATACTGTATTTTGAATATTCATTTTTTAAGCAGAGAAATGGGAAAGTGGTTTACAAGACAGAACTACATAAGTGAAAAACAACAAATTCCTAAGCCTATTTAGTATTTTTATGAACTTAATACATCTACCGTGGAACACAAATGGAACAAATACAGACTGTATATAGTCCTGGTATAGCCTAGAAATGTTACTAAGCAAATTTATTCTTTCCTACAGCAGTAAGCATTGAAGAGCCATGGAATCAAATAATTGTAAAGATGCAATTTAACTGCCTTTTGCAGGCAGATGGACTCAGCCTTTCCCTACTGTCCTCTGCCTGAAAAACACGGTAATGCCAACACATTTCTACACACACTTGGAATATTTTTGGTGCGCACATTTTAACCTTGCTTTTTTTCATAAGAAACTCACTCCATTCCCTAGAGACCTGTAAGGAGTAGAAAAAGGTAGAAATCAAGTAAAAGTCAACCGACAAAAAAAGGAAAAGAAAAAGCTAAGTACAAAACAGATGCCTCCACAGTGCAATTTTAGAGATCCACAATACAGACAGATTCCCTTGAATCTGAGCAGACCACCTTTTCTTCCTCCCTGCTCCATGAATGAAGAGCCAGTTGTCTGATCTGTAACAGTGGATATACCTTTAAAAGAGAACATTTCACTCTTACAGCAATTACAGTCCTCCCATAACACTAGAGGTTCATATATTGGAAGGTTACATGCATATATCTGCATTTATATATTTATATCATAATGTGTAACACCTAGTCTCCCTGTTTCATGACAGTCCACATTGCAACAGCACTTCAGAATAATTGACTCCTAAGGAGCAGCACTGGGATGGAAATGCAAGGAGAAGCAGATAACCATTCATTCCTGCAAGTGATCCCTTAAAGGAGGGATTTATCAGCTGGCTGCACTTGTCTCCTGCCCTGCACCCAGGGCTGCCCAGCACTGACTGTGCTCCCAGCTTTGATGTGCCATGAAAGTCACCCAGAACCCTGTAGCCCTCTCTCCTAATTTCTATAGTGGTTTTTATCTCTCCCAGCGCTGAAAGTGGTGCAGGACAGAAAAGCAAGCTGTTTTTAATAATTCTGTATGCTATGTAGAAATCTCTTCCCTCTCAGTAGAAAGGGAGAGAGCAGAGGGGGATAAGAAAGAGGATGTGTCAGACTAATTTACATGCAAACCCTATGCCCTCAGTTCCAAAGTACATTAAAAGAAAACACAGTTTCCTAAAATAATTTATGGCCAGGAATGTTTTATCACCCTTGTACACTTACCACTAAATTTTGAAATGCCAGTTTATTGATAATGAGGGTCTGTTATCTGGAAATCCTGGCAATTCTTCCTATGGGGACCAGAACTACTGTAAGCTGCTTGCAAAAAAATAAAAAATAAATGTGGCTGTCTGCAGAACTGTTTTGCACAACGGGATGACAGAAGTATTTTGCTGCTTCTCCTGATCTAGAGCTCTTAAATAATAACTGGATCTAGAGCCCAGCCAAGCCTGCAGCTATGGGAAAAATCTGATGCATAAGACACCAGAAATACCCAAGCAACTGCACTCAGACTTATTTCTGCCTAGTTGGATAAAGTATCCACCTTGTTGACCTGTCAGTCTTGCTAATCCACCTTCTATTTTCAGTTAATATCATTAAAGTTCAGCGTTTGAGAGCCTGGAGGGAGAGGGGAGCACCCCATCCCCTTTTTCCACGGGGCGGTAACCAGATGTCAATGGCTGCAGCTGTGACTACATAATTACCTGTTTGCATGAACGCGGACCGCAGTTTAGATTTAATAGGTCAGACGACAATGCAGCAAAACGCATTTAGCCCACGATTACCCCTTTTCAAACATTCTCTCGCTCGCAACTTCGACCCTGGGAACATCGCGGGCACAGACTCGGGTCAATAAGAAACATTGGCCGGCACAATGGGGCTGGCCTCAAACAGCGCTGTTGACAGACACCGGCACAAAGGCGGTGAATAGAGTCCCCCTCAGTTCTCACACAGAGCGAAGAATGAGTCAGTGTACTGCCGCTTTAGTGCTCTGTTTGTACAGTGTATACAGCTTTTGTCCCCCACCACTGTTCCACGCTCAATGGGGGCTAAAGAGCCGAGGAAGTGAAGGCGGAAGAATGGCTGGGCGCTCACCCCGGCAGCCAGCGGTGGCTGGCCCTGCGCTGGATGGCTGCGGCGGGGAGCCGGGAGATGCCGGTCACGGGGCTCCCACCGCAGCGCTGCCAGCGCTCCTGACCCCGGAGAGGCCTGCGTGACATGGCGCTGCTCTGCAGACAGCCTGCCACTTCCAACTGATGTATTTTATCCTTAAGGAACACAGTAACGTGCCCTCCCGCCCTGCTCTCGCACCAGCACCCAATTCAAGGCTGCCGCTTCGACTAAGACGAAAAACTGAGCGTGGGATTTGGAATTACAGAAGCCCGATGTCCCTTCAAAAGGTACATCAAAGGTGGTAAGAACGGAGTTGTAATTTAAAATCCCCACCGCAAAGGCTCAACGGAACTGAGAAGTGTAACAAGACAACCACAGCTCTGTATTTCACACACACTTAGATTGGGTCTAAATAATGGGTCAGGGAAAATTTAACGCATCCATGATACTACACATGCGCCTCTTAGTTATCTATCAGCAGGAAAAAACAATCACTTTATGTAGATTATTGCTACTCTTCAAATAATGATTTTTTTCAACTTTCCCTTTATGGAAATGGCACTTCTATTATTTACATTACCATGCTTGCGAGCATTTTTAAGAAACCAAAGTAGCCCTCTAGCACAACATCAGAAATGTTACCTTCATTTGCTTCCTGTCACAGAATCATAGAATGGCCTGAGTTAGAAGGGACATTAAAGACTCTCTAGTTTCAAACCCCCAGAAGTGAGCAGGGACACGATTCACTATACAATATACAAAATATCCAGACTTTTTTCTAAGGAGTGAAATCTTTGCTTGCAAAGAGTATTAAGGTTTTTGAATGATTAGCATAAAGCTAATAAGAGATTTTGCAATTGCTCTTTAGCTCATGCAGACCATACTACAGATAAAGTCATATATAATGAAGTGAAACAGAACTATTTAGTATGTTTTAAGACTGTGAATTGAAAAAAAAAAAGAAAAAAAGGAGAAGAAGAAAATTGTATTCTAAAATAAACAAATCCTTGGATTTCCCTGAATGGAACGCAAAGAACAGTGTTCATTTTATCACTAATAGCAAAGACGGTAACAGCATGTTTTCTACTGCTCTCTCAATTTTAGTTTTTAAGCTCAAAATACTAGACTGTTATTGTGTTAAGCAGCTACAGAAGAAAGCTCCAGAATACTAATAAAAGAAATGTGTTTAATGCCAGAAAAAAGAATTGAACTCACAAATTGAAAGTTTCCTTATGTGTGAGCTAGTCAGAAAGATTTTGGGAGTCTTGAAGTTTTGATTTTTTTCTTGGCAAACAAGTTGAGAGCAAGTAACCTTAAAGATATGTGAAGACTTAATCCTCAGATACTTTATTTTAAAACAGCACAAGAATTTCTAGTATTGATGCCTACATAGAGCCTTATTTAAATAAGGCAGGCCTGCCTGCTCTGCACACTAGATATAAGACATACGACTGCACTTGAGTATCCTGGCACTGATTATGTAAAAGTACTGATGCCAAAGTATGCCTGCAATCTTATCAAGGATCTGATCAATTATGTTAGTGAATAGTTTTTAATTCATTTTAAAGGAGGAAAATCCTAACCTTTCAACTATTATTAGGGTCATTAACTATCTTGCCACAAGAATATTTATAGATCGAAAGGCTGATGAACAAAGCTAGAAGAAGAGCTAACATCTAGCACAATTATTTTTTCTTATAATGAATGGGAAATTCTCAGAGAAAGCCCTTTCAAATTTGATCTATGATGTGAACAAAATGGAGACAAACTCTGCCAATTCTAAATGGTAAGACATGAGGAGCAGACCAAGAGCTTATAGATCAGGATTAAATTGACAGCAGGGACAGGTGACATTACAGCCTACTACAGATCACCTGACCAGGAAAACCAAGCAGATGCAACATTCACAATCCCTGACCCTCATGGGGGACTTCAACCACCCCAATGCCTGTTGGAGGGACAGCACAGCAGGGGATAAACAGTCCAGAAGGCTCTTGCAATGTGTTGATGGTAATGTCCATCTTCAGTGAAAGAGGAGTCAAGGAGGAGAGGTCATAGAATCATAGATTGGGTTGGGTTGGAAGGGACCTTAAAGACCAACTAGCTCCAGCCCCAGCCCCCCTCATAAGCAGGGACACTTTCAATTTGACCAGGTTGCTCAGAAGCCCATCCAATCTGTCCTTGAATGTCTCCAGGCATGAACCATCCACAACCTTCCTGGGCAACCTCAATTGTGCCTCACTACCACCTTCACAATACAGATTTTCTTCCTGATATCTAATCTAAATCTATTCTTGTTCAATTTGAACACATTCCCCGTTGTCCTGTCACTACATACTCTTGAAAATAGTCTTGCCCCATCTTTCCTGTAAGTTCCCTTCAGGTACTGGAAGGCTGCAATTCAGTCAACCTGAAGTCTTCTTGTTTCCAGGCTGAACAATCCCAATCATTCCCAAGGTGCTGTGCCAGTCCTTGTTCTCACCAGTAAGGAGGGGCTTGTGGGAAATGTGAAGCTCAAGGGCAGCCTGAGCTGCAGTGACCATAAAATGGTGGAGTTCAAGATCCTTAGGGCAGTGGGAAGGGCTCACAGCAAGCTCACTACCCTGGACTTCAGGAGAGCAAACTCTGGCCTGTTCAGGGATCTGCTTGGAAAGGACCACGGGATAAAGCCCTAGGGGGAAGTGAAGCTCAGGAAAGCTGGTTAATACTCAAAGATCACTAACAGGAATTTAGGCAAAAACACCAGAAGGCCTAAGTGCATGACCAAGGAGCTCCTGGACAAGCTCAAACACAAAAAGGAAGCTTACAGACAGTGAAAGCAGTGGGACTGAGTGCACCCTCTGCCAAGTTTTCCAGTGACACCATGCTGTGCAGTGCAGTCAACACAACGGATGCCATCCAGGGGAACCTTGACAGGCCTGAGAGATAAGCCCAGGTGAACAACACCAAGGCTAACAAGGCCAAGTGCAAGGTCCTGCACATGGATTAGGGCAATTCCAAGCACAAGTACAAGCTGGGCAGAAAATGGATTGAGAGTAGCCCTGAGGAGGGAGTATTGGTGGACAAGACACTCAACACCATCCAGCAATGTGAACTTGCAGCCCAGAAAGCCAGCTGTGCTCTGGGCTGCATCAAAAGCAGTGTGACCAGCAGGTGAAGGGAGCTGATTCTGTGCCCCTACTCTGCCCTCCTGAGACTCCCACATGGAGTACTGCACACAGCTCTTGGGCCCAAAACACAAGGATGTGGAGCTGTTGGACTGAGACCAGAGGAAAGTCACAGATATAATCACAGGATGGTGAGACAGTGGACCAAGTTGGCCAGTCAAGCTGTGGATGCCCCATCCCTTCAAGGCCCAGCTGGATGGGGCTCTGAGCAACCTGGTCTAGGGAAAGGTGTCCCTGCTCATGGTGGGTGGGTTGAAACTACATGATCTTTAATGATCCTTCCAACACAAACCATTCCATGATGTTATGAGAAATCCCCTCAAACTTCCTTTCTTCATTTTTGTTTTTTTAAGCCTGAATCACTGCTTAGCACATTAGCATAATCTACTCTTACCATACATTATTCCTTTCCACTCACTTACTAGAATTTAGTTTTAGCTACGTGCAGCACTGGTGTGTATTCCAGCCCCAAGCTAAGCATACTCTTAATAAATCTCACAGAGCAGGCAAGTACTTCACAAACCTCCACATCATAGCAATGCATTATTCAAGTCAAAGTCCCAGAAAAGGATATTGTATTTGCTGCCACGCATCACTGCTGCTCTGCATCCCCTCCCAGGCTGGCAGCAGCAGCAGCTCTGCCTCCTGCCAAGCAGAGGATCACAGCTTGTTTACTGAGCTGTGTCTGGAGGAAGCAGAGCGCGTTTCAGTCTCCAGCAGCCCTGTCAAGGCAGCTGCCAAGAACAGTCTTGAAAGGCTTCAAGGGGAACAAAATCCAGTACTTAGGTGGTAATAGACTGGTCCAGCACCAGGGACCCAAAGATGAGCGAGGTGGCGCAGGCACTACTCAATCTGAAAGATTAGATCACTTTTAGATAACTTCAAATATATAAAGTCAAGGGAAAAGAAGTAACTGAACTCTCCAAGTGGAAGGACAGATTAGCAATTAACTTATAATTACCACTGAGATTAGGATCTCTATGTTAATACTTGAAGTTAATGAGTACAAATTGCAGATAAATTAAACTCGTATGCTACTTACATTTCCCTATGATGTATGTAAAAGACCTGAAAACTCTGATAGGGATTTGATGTTGTAGATTATAATTTTTTTAAAAATTTAATTTAATTTAACACTCCATTACTTCCAGATTTCAGACAGGTTAAACATGCATGTTGGGCATTTCCATTAAGAAATACTTGATACAGTTTTACAGAAATCATGAAACTCATTCAGTAAGATCTCACTGCCTTTCCAAGGCCTGCTAAGTATTCTGAAAATAAAGAAAAAGAGGTTTTGGAGGACATGTATGTAATCCTTCATTTCTTCTAATAAGATCATATATCAAAGAAAATTTGCTTAAGTCTTATTCCTCTTACCCTACTAACAAAAAGTCACCAAACACTAATAAATGATTGGCATTTTTGTGGTACCCAATGGTTATTTATCTGCCTTTCGAGTCATATCTCAGTTTCTCAATTAAGTGGGTACATGCCCACACAGTGTAACCACATTATGTGTGCTTTTCCATGTGATCAGAGCCTGCCAAGTCTCAAAGCAGATTATTCAAAATATAGCTTCAGTATTTTTCAGAACAATCCCTTCAGTATTTAAAGAACTGGGGGGCTGTTGTTATTTCTCACTCAAGCTGGGACTGGATTTTAAGTTCTTTAGGCAAAAAATAAAAGAAATTGTAAAATGCTAAGATGGGAAAACAGAAAATTTGCCTTTCTTGACAGCTATCACAGAAGGAAAAAGAGCTTTGGTTTTGTATTAAAAAAATGTTCCATTATTGGTTTTCATCATACTTCACATTTCAGTGTCCATATATCATGTTCAGCAAGTTCACAAAAGACAAGACATCTGCATCCCTGCTTGGCTGCTATCGTGCCTAAAATGCTGACAGAGCCATGGCAGCAGTGACCACACACAGACTCCAGAATCTACTAAGGCAAGTTTTAACAACTACTGAATACTCTTAGAACACTTTCCCAAACCCCCTTTTTTCTTTATAAATATATGTCTTTATTTACACTGCAGTTCTTCCAGCACAACAGCAATACCTGCCTAGAATTTTAAATTCTGTCTTGAACATTCTATCTATCTTTTTTAAAGAGAAGTCAAGCAAGCAAATACAACAGCAGGGACACTGTTATCAGATGCTCCTTACTCAGTAAGGGCATATACTTACATCCTAAGTGTTGCTTTAGTACTGTTGCCTCTGCTTCTTGCTCCAAAACACTAGATACAAAAATTATACTCATTTCCTATTCCTGTCCTAGCTACACACAAGTGCATGTGAAAAGACAGGAAGCAAGGACTGTCAATTTTGCTAGCGTATTAGTGAGCAGAAAAGGAGAATAAATTAGTCTTAAATAACAGACATGTAATAAAATATTATTTATTTTTGCCTTTAAACACCACACATTTTTTAATTCAGAATTGCTATGCTGCCTAGTAGCAGCAAAGCAGCCAAATCCTCTACACAGTTTGGCAACACTCAGCCTTAAAAGCCTTACCTTGCTTTGTAGGAATTTACCTGGTTTTGTGCTCTGGTTGGATAACCGCATCTAAATAGGCTGACAAGGAGTTACAGAAAGCGTCAGGGGAAGAAAAGCATCTGTCATGGGTTTGGTGTGTAGGAGTAACAGAATTAATTTTATCAGTCTTTTGGGCTTATTCCAAGCTGCAGTAAACACCCACTCCTCCCTGTGCTGAACCATCCCTCTGTACCGACCAGTGACTTCAAATAAAAATGCATGACTAAATAAATCATCAATGGCCAGAGACAGCTTTTAAGTACCTCCAAGAACAGAGACTCCTCAATTTCCCTGGGTAACCTGTGTCAGTGCTCAGTCACCCTGACAGTAAAAAGCCCTTTCCTGATGTTCAGAAGGAACCTCCTGTGTGTTGCTGTGTGCCCACTGCCCCTGGTCCCATCACTGGGCACTGTTGGTAAGAGCCTGGCTCTGTACTCTGCCCACTCACTTGAGGTATTTCCACATGAAATCCCTTTGAGCCTTCTCTTCTCCAGCTGAACAGCCCCAGCTCCCTCAGCCCTTCCTCATCAGAGAGATGCTCCAGTCCCTTCAGCATCTTAGGGTCCTTCACTGCACTGTTTCTTGAACTGTGGAGTCCAGAACTGGACAGAGCACTCCAGGTCTGGCTTCACATGGACTAAGTGGAGGAGAAGGACTGCATCCTGTGACCTGTCCAATGCAGCTAGGACACCATTCAGTTTCTTTGCCACAAAGGCTCACTGCTGCCTCATGTTCAGTTTGGGTGTCCACCAGGACCCCACAGACCTTTTCTGGCAAACTGCTTTGCATCCTGGTGGTGCCTGGGGTTGTGCTTTCCCAGGGGAAGGACTTCATGCTTCTCTTGCTGAACTTGCTGAGGTTCCCATCACACCATCTTTCCAGCCTGTTGAGGTCGCTCTGGATGGCAGCACAACCACCCTGTGTAACAACTCCTCCAAGTTTTGTAGTCTGTGCAAACTTGCTGAAGGTACATTCCTGTCCCATCACTGTGGTCATGAATGAAGATGTTAAACAGGACCATTATTGACCCCTGGGGTATATGGCCAGTTACTGGCCTCCAGCCTGAGTAATCTTCATATTACATACCGGACTGAGAGGAATTATCAGTGAAAAAATTATGTACATCTCCAGCTTTACTAATAACGATTTTATCAATTACAGAAGATCAATTGACATTTTTAAAAAATGCTGGTTTAATTAAAAAATCCTAATCTGCCAAATTAAAAAAAATAATTATGTGAACCCAAAAAGTAAATAACCCAGAAAGACATACACCAAAAAATAAAAACAACTTTAAAATCATTATTTGTGGGAGGCCTGATTCATGCCTTCTAAGAGCTCGAGGTTGATATATATTACCTGCAGTGTTTTCCTAGCTGTGTTAATTCCCTTCTCAGACTCACTTACTGAAACTGTTCCAGAGGGGTGAATAATTACCACTCCATGGTTATATGATAGCATTAATTTTCCTGAGTAAGATCTTTGTTATATGAAGACTTATAATTCACATTTGGTCCCAAACATCATTAATTCAGTTTCTCAACCTAGAAACTAAATAGCTTCTGTCTGTGGGCAAGTCTACACCCCCCAGAGGATTGCCATGCAGAGCAAACAAGCCAGTTTAGGCCAAACTTGTCTCCCAAAATGAAATCAAAGGCCACAGCAGTACTGCACTGCAGCTCAACTCACTATGCTGACCAGAGGGTTGGGTACACAGTCACACCCAACCTAACAAAAGCAGTTACACTGCTACAATAACCTGGACTGCTTTGCTTTTTCATCTAACCCTTACCTCTGTTACAGGTACAGGTCAAACTGACCAGACTTCAAGCCAGAAACATCTGCAACTTGCTCTGTGGTTCAGTCAAGTACAGTTGCTTGTACTCCTGAAAAGTACCACATTTGTATAACTGGGAGGAGCCTACCTCATCCACTTCACCCAGAGTCACTGATGAGCAAAACATGTTGGGGAGCATTTTAA
This sequence comes from Cyanoderma ruficeps, assembly GCA_008694505.1. Taxonomy (NCBI): domain Eukaryota; kingdom Metazoa; phylum Chordata; class Aves; order Passeriformes; family Timaliidae; genus Cyanoderma; species Cyanoderma ruficeps. Next base: position 1,552,096 of record VZDJ01000346.1, read on the forward strand.
GAGTTTTCAATAAAATCCATATTCTTCTGCATCTGGACTGGCTGAGATTCTGTGAGCCTTGTCTAGCTATTGAGGAAATCAGTTACACTTTACTAGAGGTATTTAAGTGAAATTGTGTGCTAACAGCAAGGCTCTCTCAAAGGTGAGGAGGAAGAATTCCTAGTAGGCTGCACACAGAGATTCAAGTCATTTATTCTCATCAATCTCAGAACAAAATATTAGAAACAATTTTAATTCTTCTGCCAAGTCACGAGTTTGTAATTCTAGTTTCTGCGGTTCTTGACAGCTAGCACCTGGATTAGGGGAAAAGAGAAAGTTTAACTACTCATCTCCTAGAGACAACACTCAAGCCTCTCAATGTTGTAGTAAGTTTCCCAAGCCTTTTTTTTTCCTATCGTGTATGTGTGCACGTCCACATATGAGACAAAGTGTAGCTTAAAGAGTATTTACAGACTTTGACATTGCCAAAAAAGCTCCAGGCCACCTATGGTCTGCTTTGTTCTCCCAAAACATTTTACACAGCATATTCTATCTCTCATTTATCATGATGCCCTGGGAAAACAAAACTGGCAAAACTTTTTTTATCAGTAAATGCTACTAGTTTTGTGAGGGTTTTTCTTCCAAAGGTCACTGGATCTCATAACTCTGCTACTTTAAATTAATGATAGAAGCAAAAAGTAAGGATAAAAATTGATTAGCAGGCTCATGCACTGCTGAGGCCATATTCCTAGGTCTATGTTATTTTCTGTACCAAATGCTGCCTCATTAATATGGACTAGCTGTACTGTTGAAAACCAACACCTGTCCCATGGTATCATTACATTAACTAAACTCTGAAGCACCTATCTTGGATGAGAAACTAATAATGTAGCCCCAAAAAAAATGTTTACAGACTTTGGGCTCCAGGAACTTTTGAAGCACTGTCTTGTGTATTACAGAACCACACAAAGCCGTCACGTCCATTTGTGGTTGAAAATAACCACTGAAGAATGATATACAGTGGGTGGCAAAAACAGTCACAATTGTAAAGTAACCAAGCAAGTAATAAGCTGTGTCCATAGGGGATAAAAATGCTGTAATTTCCAAAATGCATGCTGCTATAAATAAGTTAGAGGTTATTTTCTGCAGCACACAGACCAAGTTTGCAATCACACAGCTATTCTTCGTGCCTGCTTTAAAAAAAGCGAGCTGAAATTGTTCGACAGCAGACAGAGTGGCACCACGAGCATTGTTTGGGCTCGGAGCGATGGTGAATTGCACTATATGGAAGCTTTGTAGAAAAGGCAGCTCCTGCCACCTCCTTGAATTTAGTCCTCTTCAATATAAATAATAAGGCTTCCTTTCTAAGTTGCAATGTTGGTATGTGGGAATAGGACAACATCATCAGTCCTGCTTACCATTTCTCCCTGGTATTTGGGCATAGCTGGAGACGAAAGGCTGACCAGAGTGCCAAAACCCAAGTTTGCTGATGACTAGGGAAAACCACCTTGGTCCCCAGAGAATTTCAACATGACATTCTCATAATTTTAATCACAGAAAGAGACTGGTTTTCACAATGTGGAGACTGGGTGTCTGGTTATGTTTTCCCTAAAAGATACAAACTGGAAGAGATTCAGGAAAGTGTGTGTACCCTTCATTTTACAGTTCCGCAAATTTGAACACGTCATAATTATTTAAAAATTCAAAAATTGTAACATAGTTTAAGTTTGTCTTTCAAGATGCAAAGGAATTTTGCTCTCCAATAAGAAGATGGTTACCTGATAGGTAGGAGAACTTGGAAGAAGGAGCAGAAAAGCACAAAGACTGCTTTAATTTCAGATAGCCATTTAGTGTTACAAATATCAGCAACATGGCACTGGTAGACCTAAACCATTTGACCTTATAGGCACAAAGGAAATCTCTGTCATAGAGACTTAAAAATTCTCCCACATTGCTTGCTTATGTCACTACTTTTCTTAATAGGCAAGAAATACTTTCCAAACAAATGAGAAAAACTAAACAACTAAAAAAAATCCCAGCTGATGTCTTTTCTTGTGGGAAAGACCAGGTAAGTGGTCATGTTGACTAAGTAAGATTGTAATACCAGGTATATTAATAAGTTTTATAATTTTTGCTATAGTTATGCATAAATGAGCAAAAATTATTTCAAAAACTTTCCAAAAATGTTATAGTAGAAGGAACATATCATATATTGCTGCAATACAGCAACCTCTAAAGCATAGTAGCTGCTTAAAAACACAGAACAAAACTGCAAATTCTAGCAGTTCACTAGGAAAGTATTGGTAAAAAGCTGAGCAATAATATGCAAGCTGAAAAAAGACTTACTAACTTGCATAATGCAGAATAGATATAACAATACAAAATTGTAATTACTTAGAAATGTAACTAATTATATTTATATTGGAAATATATATTAACAATTAATATTGAAAAAAAGAATATAGAGAATGAGCCTGGATCAGGTATAAATAGTTACAATGGACCACATGAATGAGGCAGTGGCAGTAAAAGATGGACGGACGGANGAGGGAGGGAGGAAGGAAATGCATTTCCTGCAAGAGACAGGACAAAATGTTCACCGTAACTGTGAGGGAGCAGAGCCTGAAGCCATGAGCATGCCTGGGTTGTTATTCTACACTATCTCACATCACTGCCAGAGGTGCAGATAAGGTATTCTAGATTCCAGGAAGAAGGGCATGGCTTGGTCAAAAAAATCACAGCAGGACGGGGAAACCCTGTCATGGGGTCCTCAGTACACATCTCTTCATGTAAATCATCCTCTTTTGTAAACTTTTGTGATTGATATTGCTTCTGTTACTGTTGGCTTTCTCATCTCATTGCTGTTTCCAGTAAATTTTTCTTCTCTTGACCCTTAATTTTCACCTTTTTCTCAGCTCTATCCCCAGAGCAGGAAGTAGAAAGGAAGGAAAGAGGGGAAGCAAGCAAGAGGCATCTGGTGGGGGAGAGTCTTGGGGCAAGGGGGCACTAAACTGGGGAGTGCTGTTCTTAAACACTGATGTTTCCTCAATCTTCTTGTAAGAGTTTTTTTACAATGTGAATACTACTAGACAAACCTGTAAGAAAAAGACTGATCTGTTGGGAATGAAAACTACAACAAAAGGGAAGCAGGGAAAGGAAGAAACCACTGATTGAATGCCAGTGAGCTAACAGCAATAATTTAAACACCTAAATAGAATGAGAAAATTCTGACAGAACTGTGTTCATTCCCCTCACATACCAAAATTGGGAGTTAAAAAAACATTTCTCAGTGAACCTGCTTTTTTAAGCAAGACATCACAGAAATTAAAACCGGTTTTCCACACCAATCCAGCATCCTGTGCATTTTATCAGTAACTTCAACACACATAACTAATTTTTAGGAAATCACTAAATTTCTATAGGTTGCCAGTCTCTTTCATATGACCTGTTCTTTCTGCATCTGCCTAAGTTTGAAAATGGTACTTGCAAAAGCATCATTTATTGTATCACTTGTACTGCTGGTTAGCAATTTCCTTCTTTCCTGTTGAGAATTACATATTACAGATAAGTGCTATGTTGCTGGCAATTGACAGCAAAAAAGAAGTAGACCACTGTTAAAACAAACATTTACAGCTAAACCCAGCATTACACAGCAAGATACGTTTTCTTTATATATTACATTAATTGCCTTTTTTTTTTTTTTTCAAACNTTTTTTTTTTTTCAAACCAGTAATAGTTCTATCAACATTCAAAACTTGAAAGCCAGAGGATGTGCCAGGCTGGCAGACCAGCACCACTCCAGCACAGTACAGACCAGGGAAGAAATACACACTCTGAGGAGTAAACATGGTTAAACATGAATTTGATGACTGTGATTCCCTCAGCAAGGAAAGAGCAAAAAAGGCCTTGGGAATGGGAGCTGAATGCTGAGTCTCTCAATCAATTGTTGTTTGGTCATTATGTATTTTAAAGGAAAGAGTTAGAAAGTGATGTTTCCAACAACTCTCTCTAACCCTTCTCACAGTAATATTGCACCATGACATAACAACAGTCAGGAAAAGGAGGGTTCAGCAAGCAAAGACTGAACCAGACACTGACATGTCCCCTTGTACAAGGGTCTCTGCTGCACTGAGAGCAGGGTGCTTTGTGTGAGGCAGCTCATTCGGGTTGAGATGCACTCACTCAAAAAGCATATTCACATGGCATTAAAACAGAGTAGGTAACTCCAAACTTACCCTCCAGCTTAACACATGGTGACACTGTTTAACACACAAACTGGAACTAAACCAGTGTCTTATTGAAATCCTTTCCCATGAAAAGCATCTCTCTGCATACACCTCTTTTCCTTTTTTTAGAAAATTGGTATTTTTAATCTTACAAGATCTTTTAAACAGTTTCCCCTATTACTTTCAACATAAATTTAAGACTGTCTTAATAAAATGAATGTGCTAGAAAATAACCAGCCTTGTTTGCATTACCTAATCTAAGAAACCAGATTAGTTTAAATTGGATTCCATTCTGACCTTATCTATAAAATATTTTAAAAATAGAACAAAAAGAGAAGAATTTAAAATGTTTCCCAAATAAAATTCACCCTGGCAGTCATTCAAACAGAGTAAATATCTTGATACAATTTGCAGAAACGGCATTAGGTAATATTTTATGGCGCTCATTAAGCTGTCACGTTCTCAATCACAACCAGCATCAAATGATTTCTTCCCTTCTCTACTATTTAAGTTTGGCAAATATGCACTGTGTAAAAGGTGTCAAGGAAAACTGCCACAGGACATACTGGAAATCCCTGCACCAGCTGCATACTCAAGCATAAAGGAAGTGTCTTTCTGATCCTACAGCCTGATAATACTGGAGTTGCTGGAGGGTTACAGCAGTCTTTGAAAATAAAGCTTCATTACACTGGCATGGAGAGGTGCAGTTTAATCCTCTTTGGAAGCTGGTCCTGCAATCCTACATTTAAAAAAAATTGCTGAAAGCCATTGTGCTTTTGATGAGAATTGGTCATTAACAGTACAGGTGCAGACCATGCAAGAGGCAGTGTCAGCACAATCCCTTCCCATATTTTCTGCTTCTCAGGAATTCCATCTGATAATGACAGAAGCAGGTTTTAACAGCACCTTTTTGCCATGGGTTGAGTCGTTGCTTATTTGGAGATGTAAGACAGACACTTTCTTCTTTAAGACTTCAATTCTTCTGCATGTTAAAAGAGAGAAAAAATATGCTTTCTTCCCACTGCTGAAAATGAATTTTACTACAGATTAGACCTATTCTCATTTGTATAAACTTTGGATATTTAACAGAATTGCTGTGCTGTTGCCATAAAATGCAAATTTAATAAAGCATTTAAGTCAGAGTGTATCAAGAAACATGTTTACTAATTGTAGTATATATTTAGTAAGTACAGCATGTATTATGTGAGATCTTGAAATCATAAGGGTAATAAATACTCCTAACACAGTAAATAAACCCCCAGATAACAAAATTATACTGATATTTATAATCAAATGCATCCTTGCCTGACCTCAGTGAGATTTTACCAACAATGTATTTGATCTCTAACTAAGCCAATGCATTCGTCCAATCTCAATACAATCAATGCTGAAAACAAAATGTATTTTCTGCAATTCTATGAAACAGGTGTCCAAAAAAAGGAAAACAATCAATGAAAATTAAACAAAAATAGCTAGCAGGTTCTTCAAATGCTTATTCAATTTAAATTTTGCATTACTGTTCTAAGGTTTCTTTTCCTTAAAGTTTGTGGTGTTTTCTTTGGGGTTTTGATTTAGGTGTTTCAGAATTATTTTTTTTTTAAGCTGAAATTTCTTTTAGAGGAAAAATATATTTATTTAACTACTTCAAATTTTCCAAGTGAGGGACACATATTTTTTTTCAGTTGTTTTTTTACCCAAGTCTTTAGGGTGAAATCCTTTCTTATGGCCACATGGTGGTAGTACTACAGGGTCTTTCAGCTGGACATTCCAAGAAACCACATCTGTTAGGAACAGGACTGAGCAGTTCAAGAGAATAAGTTTTACACTCAAGAAGCTTTTGTTTCTTTTCAAGTAAACTGTAACATTTTCAAAGAGCACAGGACATCATATCAGAAAAAGAAAACTGTATTATAATATCATGAAAATAGTTGAGTTCTGATGAGAAAAAAGCCAAATGACCAAGGAAATATCAAAAGCACAAATCCTCAAGAGATACCTCTTTACATAAATGGCAAAAGATCACTTGCTACTGCATTTTTTTTTGTAAATTCAGGTAAAATTTAGAAATTCTAATTCCAGAAACACAATGAATTAGAAAAAGTTGGCCAGAATTATTTACATTATTTGCTTTCTTATTTAATTATTTTTATTTAGAGGATTAGGTCTTCTAAATAGCATTTAAAGACTTAAGTAGTCTGAGAAAAATTAAGGTTTCTGGTCTGAACTGAGGAGAAAAGGGATTTGAATCAATCACCTACATCTCAAATGAATGCTTTACGTCTTTTAAATACAGAGTAGCACCACTACTATATCCACTGCCACTACATCCTCAATGTTGTAAATGCTGTCTCTATCATTTTGGGAACTACTGCCTTTAGTACCAAGTGTAATTTCATTAAAAATACCCAGGCTATTAAATTCCATCTCTCCACTCCCACTCAAAAGCAGTAAGAAGGAAGTATAAACAAGTTTTATGGGGATCTGCTTGTTTTTATCATCATAAAAGGCAGCCAAAAGTATAATTGGCCAGGATCTTCTCAGCCCCAGGCTTATATTCCCAGCATTTAGTGGACAACTGACTCTAAAGCACCTGCTCCAACAAGAGTTTTCCTGGGCCTTCTGTTCCCCTGTACCTCTGCAACACACACCACCAGGAAAGGTATTAAGTCATTGAGGGTAAGATGAGAGCAAGGAAAGAGTGGACAGATGCTTGTTTGCCTACAAGCTTTTTAAGGAAGACATCTTTCATTCCTTTTCCCCAGTTTGTCTTGCCATCTCAGTATTCCAGAGCACCAGGACAAAATAATACCAGCACACAAGGAAACAGCGAGTGGGGGTTCAGCATTCACTGAGTGAGCTGAGTGGATCACAGTTGGGGATTTGAAGAAAAACATTAAGTTCCCCCTCCCAAACCTGGGAAGAACCGCACAAGCAAACAGGGGTCAAGGTAAAGAGGCTGCAGTGGAAGCAAGAAAGGCACAAGAGAGCATGGAGCCTTGCTATGAATCATGTAAGGAGCCAGTTCAGAGCTGTGGGCCAAAATTGGAGAGGAGAGCAACGGAGACTCATGGTGGGCGTCTGCTGTGCACAGTGTGATCAGGAAGAGGGAGTGGATGAAGCTTCATTCAAACAACCAGAAGCCACCTCAGGATTGCAGGCATTGATTGTCACAGGGCTCTTCAAATGTCCTGATGTGTGCTCAAGCAGGAACAAACATGGAAAGGAGCAAGCAATCAGAACGAGTGCCCTGGTGACATTTTCTTACCAGAGGTGCCAGACAACCCAAGAAGGACAGATTTTCTGCTGGACATGTTACACAAACACAGATAAGAACTGCCTAGGAATGTTATAGCTGCTGTCTGTGTCAGCTGCAGAGACCACCAATGACAGCTTCCACGGTGAAGGAAAATGAGAAAGGAAAGTAGCAGAAGACAGATCTTGGCTTCAGGACAGTAGACTTCAGGTTATTCAGGGTAGAGAAGCTGTCCTGACATGAAAAGGTGCCCAGAAGACATCAAAGACCTACAAGGACAAACTCCTCAATGCTTCACAAGAGTCTTTCCCAATGTGCAGAATGAGCAGGCCTGGCAGAAGGCTGGTGCAGCTGAACAGGGAGCTACGGTCTGAACTCCACCACAAAACCACACAAATGATCAGAGATTGAGACTAATATAGAAACGCTCCTCAGGCATGCAAGAATGGGACTGGGAAAGGCAAAGCTAATCTCAATTTGGAATTACCAAGAGATGTAAACAGCAACAAGGGCTTTATCACTACGGTAGCAGCAACAGACTAAGAAAATCTTTGCCTGCTGCCAAATGGGATGGGACTCAGTTCATCCTGGGACATAAACGCATTTGCTCTGAAAGTCACAGACCTGTGAAAAAAAAGCAGCTGAGTTTTATCAGTATTATCAGTGCTCTGATAAAATACTGTAACAGACTTGCACACAAATGTGATTATTTCTGTTAAATTAACTATTTCAGAACTGATTATCATAGGAATCATATTTAATGTTTCAAAAACAGTAATGTTGCAGGTTAACAAAAGTGCTCCTCCTCTCTTAGGGGAAACAGAGGGAAAAGAGATGGACTAAAATATTCTGATGCTACAAATTCTAAAAGATAGTGTTTTGCCTAAGTATTAAAAAATAAGGGTTGGAGACAAATGAAATAAACAACCTGGAGACAAATGAAATAGACAAGAGATCTTTGAATAATACATAATTATAAGGTGCTAAAGACAGTGTAGAAGTCCTATAAATGCTATTTCCACTAGAATTCCTTGCTTTCTTTTAGCTCTCTAAATACTGTATTCTCCAGCATAACTGTTCTTGTTCCATCACAGGTGTTCTGCTTCAGAACAGAATAAAACTTGACACTAAAATCTGTATAAAATCAGCTGCTACAATATGGAATATTTGACCACACTAGCACTGATCATCTGCTAAGGAAAGTATTATCACAAATAACATGTGAACTCCCCAGTACATCACCTCACGTATCTATGCTATCAAACTCCCAAGTGTTTTAATGAAGAGTATTTGACAACTATTTCCCATTTTTTCAGTGACTAAACACCCAGTAACTTCCTTTGCTCATCATAAACTTGGAATAATATAGACAGCAATAATGCAGATGTGTAAAGGAATATGAATTCCAGACAATGATGAGCTGTGCAGATCTGTTTGTGACAGCATTTTCATTCTGCACAATACATTAACTTCCATACTTTAAACCCCATAATTCACACAAACTATCCTAAGTCAGTCCAGAAGATGTGCAAGTCCCTTTATCTAAGCATTTCACAGATGTCAATCACCTACCATGAGTTTATTACTTACTTTCCATCAACTTCTGGTCTTTTGCACACACAGTGAAACTTGCCACCAAAATCTATGTAAAGATCATCTTCTACAACATGGAATATTTGACCAATGGCAATTTTATCTTTGGCAGGCCCCATCTGAATTAAAGGAGAGCGTCTCAACATGGATGCAAAGGATTCCGATTTCTCTGACGGATCCTACGGATGAATAATAAAAAAAGAAAAAGAAATTTCACATAACATGCTGTCTGAAGGAGGATTTAAATTAAACTTTCAACATACAAAAAGGCTTCATTCACTGAATAGCAAGTAGAGATTTCACATGTTCATCACATTTTTAGCAAGACTTCTAAGAAAGCATCTGGTACCTTTCTCCAACTCCAAACATTTCACACATTAAAGGTAAAGCTTTCATTAATTCAGTCAAAGAAAAGTGTAACAGTGTGCATCTCCTGAAATATCTGCCACTTCTACTGCTGGTTGGGTAAGTTAATTTAAAAATGTATTCCAAATGTAGGAGATATTCCCAAAAAGAACACTGGTCATCTCTTTGTTACCTCCTCAGTGAAAACCAAAGCTGAATTAGTATTTTGTAGCTATTCATGCAAGTATTTAATAATGAATAATACTTAAGTCTTTATTTTAAAGAACAAAACCATTTTGCAAAGGCAGCAAAAGCAGAAAACATGCACAGGATTGTTGCCCTGGGTTTTCTGCCTTCTGTCTTTGTGCTGCAGTTTCTCACACAGTTTCATGTAAACAATGTCTATTTTCAGAATGTTTACATACTTCTCCTGTGAGAGAAGAGTTGATTGATGGTGATGTCCACCATCCAGGTTAAGGAAGTAGCGAAGTGTGTAGCCAAACTCTTGACCTCTGTACAAATGTATAAATGGAGTCAAATTTTTGAATAAAGTGAAAAAGAGTTGTTCCCTTGAACTGCTGCTGTGTGCCTGCTCATCTTTCTGTCCCTGAAGTGGGACACTCCCAGCCTCGACAAACCACACAGGATGGATCTAACATTTAAAAAAAATCTGAACCATCACTTCTCTCATTTTTCACTCTACAAAATCAAAGTAACTAAATAAACCAAATGACAGTTTCTTCTCACAGAGCTTGGGGAAAACGCAAGAACATAAACTTCCTGCTGTGCTTCATGGAGTGAAAGATCTCTTGTCTGTAGCCTGAGAAAACTTAGCCATCACAGGCTTACCATCTTATGCTGGGTGAAAATATCCAGTTATATTAAAGTGAGACTCAATCTCCCACATGCCATCCCTCATATCCTGAGTATGACCACTTTTTAAGATTGTCACCTTTGAAATGCACTTAGTAAGAAAAGCCTTGCTAGGAACAAATGAAAAGGGAGAAGCATTTTGGGAGCAACACATGAAAGTGAATCTAAGGAAATAATTTTATAGATGGCTAATAGATTTTAAAAATTAGAACCTACTAATTTTCCCCATATTTAGTATAATTAATTGATCATAATTACTTTGTGTAAGATTTCAAACTGTTTTGGAACCAGAAGAAGAACTAATCTGAATAATCAAGCAATTAAAGGTTCAGAGCTCTGCCAGCTTCAATAACACACTTTCCCATTGACTGCTTCAAGTGGATGCTGAAAATCCATATACATTTTATATGAACAGAGAATAATGCCATAGTTTTCCACTTGAACTTTGGAAACTTTTATTCTTAGAGAAGTCAAAACAAGAGACAGTTTTGAATTCCACCTCTGCTGGAAGACATAAACAGCACAGATTGTTCTGATGGGACAAAGCCTTGGGAATTCCAAGCCAGAGATCTGACACCTGGTACATTTGCTGCTTCAGAAACAGGAACTGTTAAATGCAGCATCCCAAGGACAAGGGCTGAGAAATGTGCAACATGCGCATACATGCACACAAACCATAAAAAGAAAGCATCTGGCCATGGTAAACCACAAAGAGAGCAGTAGGATCTTACACGGGAAAGCTACTATCATATAGGGTTCCAAACACAGCATTGTTTGAATTTCACTAGGCATTCTAAATTTGAATACATGAATATTAATTACACAGGATGCATTTGTAAGTGCACCAAGAAAAAGAGGCAAAATACTGGAAACAGTAAGAGGACTTATTTAAATGTGATTTATTATATTAATTAATATAATATAAAATTAATAAGGGGACAGCAGGAAATTTTATATCATTGTATAAATCATAAGATAGAAATAAACATTTCAAAATTAACATCCCTCCCCAAAATGAGTCTCTCTGGGGAGGGGATGACAAATCAACGCTCACACTGAAATACAAAAACCTGTTTCAAGGGAAACTAAGGCACAAAAAAGGGCAAAATTCAGAAGTCTTCCACTGAAAGGCAAAGATAAGAACATGGCAGCAACACAAACTGGGGATGACTAGGACTACTATCACATCATCCCAGATTATTTTCAATTATTTTAACTGCAAGGCAAACTAATAAGAAAATTGGTCCAAAGAAAAATCAAACAAGCAAACAAACAAAACAACAACAAAAAACCCCCACAACCCACAAATAAAAAACCAAAAACACTCACAGTGGTAGGATGTTATAATTTGCAGGGTAACAAACATAAACTCCGCAGCTAAATTCAGATCTTAGGTAAAGAGCAGCTTTGCTCTGACACTTCAACAGGAGATGAGGAGGTCCACCTCTGGTTTGAACTAATTTAATCAATGCTTGTGGAATCAGACACCACACCAGATGATCCATACCACCAAATGGCCTGCCTTTTCTTACATGTAGATCATTTGAACAAAGCCTGAGCTAGCAGGGAGAACCAAGAGAACTTCTAAGTTTCGTGTCTGAAGGAGATTTTCCTACATTATCCACATAGATATCCTTAGCAATGACATCTGAACACTGTGAGCAACACTGAGATATTTTTGCTAAGCAATTAATACAATTGACAGTAAGTCAGCAATTACTAAATGGCATTCACCTCATTCATGCTGCCTTCATACAACGGCACACTCGGTGGGGCTCTCTACACTAAAAAAAAATCTCACAGCATTTCATGAAGATGAGTAGACTAATATCTTATGGATTTCCTGTTTTCATCACCTAAAAATGGTCCATTCTAGTTAATAACATCTCTCTTCTTTATTTTCCCCAGCAAGAAAAAACACAGATGAAAAATTCTCCCATGTGCAAACTTGCCTGTGAAATAATCTCTGTACACAACAGACCAATGCTATCTTTACACAGTGACAGGTGTGCTCATTGCTTACTAGAAAGAGATTAAAGTATAATACAGATGATAATGTACAAAAAATTTTTTTGCCATTCTTCATTGTGGACAGTTTTCCAAGAATCCACAGGGAACCTGTTAGAATTCTATCATGGGCCTACAAGTCTATAATGTTCTCTAGTCTGCATCCTGGAGAGGAACTTCTCAAGAGCATAAATAGCTGATTTATGTATACAATAATCCTCAAGAGATGCCATTAGTTACTGCCATCAAGGACTCTTTTGTGGACATTCAAGAAACAGAGTGAGATAAAATGCACTATTTTCTCTCGTTTTCTGCATAACTTACAGCAGATTTCATTAAAGAGTAATTTATCTCAAGCATTTAAAGAGATTTAATGACATTTTGAGTGGTTTCCTCTACAACTTCTAAATCTCCTTAACTGGATTCTCCACAGTAGCATTACAGAAAAACAGTAAGACTGTACAGTAACAGGGCAACACAATTTATTAAGCACTCTCATTTTCCAATTTTCAAGGAATGCTGTCCATACAGCTCTGATATATGATGCATTGAGAACATGTCAAGTTGCAAAAACCTGGAGGTTTTTACAAAATTCAGAAGCACAAATGGCACATTCTTTTCAAGTACCTGAAGTATAAAGGCTTTCTTTTTTTACCCTCCTCCTCCTTCTTAAATGCCAGATCTGTTTAATTTTCCTTCTAACTTCTGGATTTTAAAGTTTTTTCATAAATATTTGGATACCAATCACTTTCAGCGTGCACAGTTCAATGAAAAAACAGCAGCTCTTTCTGCAACAGAACTCTCCAAGATGATACATATTAACCACGGAGTGGGAAAAGTCAAAGACTTAAACCTTAGAAGGATCCAAACAAAAGAAGTAACTCCAATGGAAAAATGCAACATAATATTTGTGACTGCACAAGGAGGGTGGCCCTATCCCACCCACTGAGCAAAACACCTGAAAACCCAGGCTACATGCTTTATGTCTGCCTGCAAAGGCAAGCAGAATGAACACTGGAATGTGAAAGATATGGATGAGAAGAGATGGGAGATTGGTAATCTGATTGCTACAATTAAGGGCTGAATGACATATTAACATCAAGCAGCATGCAAAGAACACAAACCTCTGTAACTATCAAACTGCTTTTCCTCAGCACTAGCATCCATAGCTAGACAGATCTTTCTGTGCAAAATTAATTACACGAGACAACAAAATGGAAAAGCCAACTTGCAGCAATAAATTGGTGTGAATCCTCAATAGTTAAGGGTCCCAACAGCTTGGACACCCAAAACGGACTGGAAAAGGCCTTAAGCAACCTCAGCTTAGTTTATCCTGCTTGGAACAAAGGTTCTGAACAGAAAACCTCCTGAGATCACTTTCAACATGTGCTATTTTTACTTAGGAAAGATGACTGGAGCCTGCTATAAAGAATATTAAAACAAAACCCAATATATTAAGCTACCCACTGAACAGTATATATTGATAAGGCACTTATTTCAACAAACAACCTAAAAAATTCTACTACAGCAAACCTTAATTTTCCACACCTTACAACTATTGGAGGTGTGCACTCTTGCTTAATATAAACCTAAATCCCAGGATTTTTTAAGTATTGAAGGCATTAATAGAATAACAGTTCATAGAGATTCATGCAGTTTATTCACCAAATTTCTCTCTTTTACTACTTTTTACTTGAATGCAACAAGCTGTATCTAAGGCAGAACTCCATCATGCACAAGAGTATCACCTTAAAGACAGCAGGATCAACTCAGACACTACACCACAAAATCTGACATCCAACAGTTAACAGCCTTCCATCCAGAAGCAGCTCAAGAAGCGTTGCCAGCTTGAGAACTCTCCTGAATTTATCAAAGAATAACTGAAACCTCCTGGAGCCTGAGCCCAGACTATCAGACTCCCTTTGAGTTTCCTCAGGACTCCAGCCCGATGGCGACTGAAATGGAGAGAGAGACAGCTTCGATCCAGTTGTCTGAAAGGTAATTTTAATAATACACAAATAACAAATCATAAGGCATCCGCTGGATTGGAGCGAACCAGATCAAAGCAGTAACAAGGGGCAAAGGCACCAGGCCAAAGGCAGAGTTTAGGGGCAGACGGGGGTACTCATGCACCCTGGTGTGTGTGGGGAGTTAAGGTGTGGTCTGAGGGAAGGTTCCAGTGGGGGACAACAATTAAGAATATTAAAATTCTTGCACCAAAAATCAACCTATGGTAACACAGAGAACTGAGAACTTTCTAGTAACAATATGCATAGAGAGCACGTCAATAAGCCTTTTGCTTATGGCACTGAGAATGGGGTTTCCCAAGGGTTCTCTTCTTTTTCCAGGGTTCTCTTCTTCCCCGGGGAAACTGCCCTCTACAAATAACCATCAAGCTTTGTTTTCACCAACACAGTTTCCCTGACACCGAGGTTATCCCAGGAAACAGCACTAAACATTCACGAGGAGCACCAAGTGGACTGACATATGACTACAGTGACTGAAATTTCAACATATAAGCACACAAGCAATTACATTTCAAAGTGTTTTCTCTAGGTGCTGCTTTCTTTTTATACATTAAACTATTTGTTCTAATGCTGAGGAGTTGTTATTGAGAAGCTCCATGTATCTTATTCTTATCTCAGAATACAATCACTCAAACTTCAGGCATCGTGCCTTTAACTCATCTCAAGACTGAACAGCTCTCAGTCTCCCCTCAACCAAATAAGTTCATGTAACTTCTCTACCTTCAGCTTTGAACATGTTCACAACTTTGTGCCTAACAGTAGCCAGTGATTGAGAGCTTTCCCAAAGAAAAAAACTCTGCTTCCTGTGTTAGTAGGAAAGAAAAATTTAGGGAAAAATATTTTTAAAGTATAAGAGCCGACATTAACATTTTTTACTTACTATAAAAATACAGCCAACCTCTAGTACATGCCTAAGCTACAATTCTTAAAAACCAACTAAGCTTTGAATATTCAGGCTCATTCCACTGGATAGCCACTATCTACCAAGACAGCATTCTCACTAAACCTGCACAGCCCTCCACACCTCGAGCAGCCACAGACATTTTGTCTCCTCTTCTAAAGTAATTCTGCACAAAACATCCCACCTTGAGTCTCTACCACTTGCACTTCTACCCAAGGGAAAAGGTGACACATAATTGTTCTTTTTCTTCGTTCAAATTTTTTAAATCCTGTCCCACAGTTTAGGCACATTCTGAGATGCAGAAAACACCATCAGTAACCACCTGAGTATACAGCACTAACTACAGTATTATACAACCCACTCCTTTGGAGAAGATTTGTGCCTACCATTATTTTCTCAAACAACACAAACTACAGTTCTGTGGGCCAGGGGTTCACCTACTTGTCTACTATCAACAGATATAGAAATAAAGAGTAAGCAATAAAGAGGAACAAAATCTAATACATACTTGTACTTGCAATATACAGTATGTGACTTGCTTGTATTCTGTAGTACATGGAAGAGCAGGTTGCCCAGAGAAGTTGAGGATGCCCCATCCCTGGAAGTGCTTAAGGCCAGGTTGGACAGGGCTCTGAGAAACCTGGTCTAGTGGAAAATGTTCCTGCCCATGGCAGGAGGGTTGGAACAAGATGATCCTTAAGGTTCCTTCCAGCTCAGGTCATCCTATGATTCTAAGAAATTGGAAGTCTAAGATGAAGTGTAACTCAGGAGAATCTGTTGGACTTGAACATGAACCATAATGCAAAGACAGGAACCATCTCTTCTCCATCTCTATTCTAGTATTTGACAACCATTGGAAAAAGTACCAAACTACTTGTTATCCTCTTATTTGCCAATGACATTCATCTTGTGCAATATTAAGGAAGACAATCTTCAAATTTCTTATTAATATATACTATTAACATATTAATATATGCTATTAATATATCAATATGTGCCACTTATACATGGACAACACACACAATAGACACCAGCATGACACCAGTGATTCAAATGTGTATAAGGCTATTTTAGATTTTTTTTTTGAAGCCCAGTGTTTAATTCTGCAATATGTACAATGGCAAATTTTAAAATACTATTATTTAAAAACTCCAAATATTTATGGATAAAACAGACAGGTGAAACTATGCCCAGGGCAGAAAATAGGAAGATTGGATTAGGCAGAGCTGTGTAAGAATAAACAAGGATGCAGAATTTATCTAGCATACACATAACTAAATACAAAAGCCACAAAATTCACCTACTAATGCTCATAAATAACAGCACATCATCCCACATACAGCACAGGCACAATTATAACCAAAGACAGCATGAACACAGAGTCTATTCTTTAAAGTCCACTCTCTGTTTTGCATTTATCTTCCCAAGAATACAGCACTTTTTCCTCCCCAATGAGTGGCCTGAGGTTTTGTTCCATTAAAAAAATATATCAAAAAACTGAAGTTTATGCTGTTTCCCCACTGATTCAATTTACAACCCAAAGTGGGCAACTACAAAGACAGGGAAGACCTCTTCAGTTTCCTTTAAACAAGAGACTTTTCCACTTCATTCTGTGCAAAAAGATTAAAGTGAAAAACTGCTTTAAACTTCTTATTAACAAAAGGTTTTGAAGACTAAATACTGAGCAAAGCTTAAACCAAAGCAAGATTGGTGTTATTTAATAAAACTACTGAAGGGAAATAGTCCAAAAATAGAAAGCATAAAACGAGGATTTGTGATTCCAAGCAGTAACTTAGGGAAAAAATCTAAGATTAATGACTGTGAAGTCAGGAAGAAGAGCTTTGAAAGCAGTCAACGAGAAAACTGGAAGCTTCCCTGCAAGGTATTTACAAGATATACAGACATATATAGATATATATACACAACATAGTTATAAAAAGCTTCATATGAATCACTTCCTATGCAACAGTTGTTACAAGGCCAGATTTCCATGAAGACAGTACTTCCATACCAGCTAGCATGTTCTGAATTCTATATGGGAATTATTTTAGTTACAAGGATTCTAGTCTAATATTAATTATTTAATATCTACAGGCCAATAGAAGAAATAACAGTGTAACTAAGAGTTCCATCAGACACCATATTCCTTCATTTCTTCCCAGTCTGAATAGTGATTTAAATTGCACCATCAACAGTAGCAAACTCCTAATTCTATAGCTTTGGAATAAACATGGAAAGTATCTGTACCCAACTTTTTAAAGGTATGTTTTGAAAAAGGTAGGAGGGGAAAAAAAAACAGAAGAAAACTTTTTAATACAATGTGGTACTACAGAAGTGACATTCAAGAATAACACAGTGAGCACCAGAATATTTTCCTCCAAAACTGTAGCATTTGGAGGGAAAAATCTTTCAGATTTAATGATTGGAAAAAGCAAGGGAAACAGCCCTGTTTTGCCTATAAGAGGATGAGGTAAATTGACTGCTATTTATTCACTCTTTATTAAATTTTTATTAACTTTCAAAAACTTTGCATACTTCAGGTTTTAATTGTCCAGAGCTATTTCTTATCCCAATTTTAAAATTGCAAGCACCCCTAAAGAATGACCAGAAAGCAAAGCAAACTTCTGGTGTTTCAATCAAAAGATTGAAACATCCATACAATCTCCTTAGCACAGTGAAGAAACACGGTTTTATTTTAAAAAGCAAACCAAACCAAAGTCATCAGCCAAAAAGGTTGGAAGCAAGAAGCTGAAATGAGGCATTTAACCATCCCTTTATGAGAAGCAGTAATTAAGTGTTTTGGCAAAGCATCACTCCAACTTCAAGATTTTTGGTGGATTTTAGATTTTATTGTCTAAGCCTAATAGTATTTTGTAAAAACCCCCTCATGAAAGCCCTGAGTCCTTGTTGTTGTTCATACTTCAGGATTAGACTTTAAGGAGCACAGAACTCCACTCTCACTGCTAACTTGAAGGTAATATCTCGTAGTGCCTGCTGCATATGTGTGCTGGAAGTCTCAAAGTCCCAGCAGAGCTGTGAGCATACTGAACTGAAATCTCTGGAGAAGAGCACCCTCTCTCCCCTGAGGAATATCTCAGCATGATCTACTCCATAAGCCTTCTTTGCAGCTTGGACAAAACAATCTGACAGTATTTTAAATCTTAGTTGTAGAACTAAGAGGACTTAGAGCTGCTCTTGCCACTCCATTTGAAATCAGCTAAGCTACAAGCACTGGAATATGAAGAATATCCTACTTAGTTATCAATTTAGACCTAAATAAAGTACAATAACACTAATAAAAACCCTCTAGGAAACCCCATTTAGTTACATTAACTGGATATCCAACTGCCCTCATAAGGCTGAAAACACCAAAAGTAATGCTGGAATAGAAACTTGCATGTTGCTTTCTTACACACACGTATTACAATGGACACTTTTCCCACAGAATGGTTTGGGCTGGAAGGGACCTTTAAGGTCACCAAGTCCTAATGCCCCCTGCCATGGGCAGGAACATCTGCCACTGGACCCAGATGTTCAGAGCCCCATCCAACTTGGCCTTGAACACTTCCAGGGATAGGGCATCCACAGCTTCCTATTCCAGTGCCTCACCACCCCCACCATCCATCCTTCCTGTTGTCCAACCTAGATCCACCCTCTTCCAGTTTAAAATCATTGCCCCCATCACTACAGGCCCTACTAATAAAGACTGAGAGAGACTTTATGTCGAAAGTACACAGAAAGGTCTTGCCAGAGCCTTCTCTTCTCCAGGCTGAACAGCCCCAACTCTCTCAGCCTGTCTTCTTCACAGGAGCAGTGCTCCAGCCCCGCAATCATTTTTGTGGCCTCCTCTGGACTTGCTCCATGTGTAATATACTGGGGATCCCATAACTGGATGGAGTACTCCAGGTGGGGTCTCACGAGAGCAAAGGGTATTTATCAATTTTTAAGTCCACAAATTTACCTAAAAGACACACTTGCTGGGGTAAATGCAAAAGTCTCTGACTGAAATTCAGTGCCTTATGTCAGCCAAAGTCAGCCCAGCTGGCCCCAGTGATTGTCTCCAGCCTAAAAATCAATAGTCTGAGCCTCAGTTATACAAGCATGCATTATACTTTCAACAATACAAATACCTACAAGCCATAAAACCCTCTGGCACGTAACTCCTAAAGAAGAAATATAAGACCTGTACTGCTTCACTGACTTCCACCTAGGAAGAACTGTAACTAATTAAGAAGGAGGCTACTGCACAAAAATATCTACAGGGCTATTTTGAAATTCATGCAATGCAGGAAAATAAATTATTTTCATGTACAAGTATCTTCATTTTGTCAAAGTTACAGTTCCTGTTTACCAACCTTTCTCATCCTAAAAAGAAAAAATATGGAGAGTACTAAACTTCAATTTTACTAAGAACAGGATTATTCATATTTAGTAGCATTGTCCAAAGGGAAGCAAACACAGTTATAGGAATTTACAAGGGTTGTCATACTTGGCAAAGAGCATTGGAAGATTTTGCTTGGCTACAGGCACAAATGTTAAGCCAACTTCCCATAGTGAACTTGTAAGTTTTTAAAAAGTGCTTAAAATTGTAATTTGACTGCAGATTAGGAAAGGATTACACTTCAACCTTAAAAACAACACAAGTTTCATCATACACTACCTGATATAAATTTATGTTCACTAACAACCTTCCATCAAGCTCCCTATTTTGGTACTCACTGCAAGGCTGAGTGATCAATATAGCATATTCCAAACCTAGTTTAATTTTTGCATACAGAACAACTTCTAATTAAAAATATCTCACCTGTGCAGAGAACACATTATATGCTTGAATGTCTATATTTGTATATATATTGTCCTTATAATAATGAACAATGTAATAGTGTGAACTAAGCACATTTTTAAAAGAGATGCAAATAACCATAAACCAAATACCATGGTGAAAACTACCTTTGTCTCTCATAATTACACTTTTCAAGAAGGACCATGCAGATCTCAAAAGAAAAACAGAAGATCACAGGAATAGGATTTGGGTGCTGTGCCTAATATTCAACAGGTTTTCCCGAACAGTACTTCTAGTATCAAAACTTCTTTGTTGTCTAGAAATCTCCATTGTTAAAGGTATTTGAAGCTTTTTTTCTATTTGGAGATGGGTATTTCTTAACCTTATCACTGAGATGCAGTATACAATTCTTCAACTCATGAAAGAGCCTAATTATTCAGAATACTTTGTAAACATATTTAACTTTCCAATGCCTTACTAGATGCTACTAACTCAAGTGTAGCAGTACTGTTCACAAACCAAATGTCATTTTTTTCAATTAACCAACTAATCTGATATGTCCTACAACAAATATTGTGCTATCAGAGTAAATGCAAATTAAGGTGAATTTTTTGTCAATTATGGCGATCCCTGGCCATTATGAGAAGAGTCAAGGTTTACACTATTGTGTTTGAGTCTGGATGTTTTGGTACTACATACAGAAACACACATGACTAAAATTTAAAAACATACTCTTTTTTCCTGTGACTTTATGTAACTGAGCACGTGCTTAGGAGGAATAGCATAAAACATTAGAGGGCATCTGGGGAGGGGAAGGTCAGCAGAGCTGTAACACAAAAAATAATCATCTGCTGCTTCTAGACCCTTTCTTGAAACTTCTTCATCAATCAGCTGCCCATTTAAAACCAGAAAGTCATATTGCTAACACACTATAATGCTACCCAAACCACCAAGGCTTACCCAACAAGTCTTATAAATGTACAATCTGCTGCACTGGTTGACTCAATACCAGCTTTTTTGTGTTTGTAGTAAAAGGAAGGTTTTCCACTTATCTTCATATTTTGACTGGATACACAGCAAAGAAACTGCAAAACAAGACTTTCATAAAGAATTTCAATTGCAGCTTTGAAAATATGCTGTTGACTAGCCAGGTGGATCGTTTATGCAACAACGCTGAGCTAAGACTTCATTTCACAGCACAAAATAGCACAGAATTTGGTCACAATAAAACAGCTCGTTTTTCTCAAAATTAAATAACTCCTATATAGAATTTAAAACATGAAGTATTTATCTACATATTTCTTTCAAGGATGACTTTATAGCAAACAAATAGAACATTAGCATCTAAATCACAGAAAGTAGGTGAAACTACTGCAATGGATTATGTCAAAAAAGGAATCTAACCAGATGAGCACACAGAGTCCTGAGAACAGCCCATGGTGTTTTCAGCCCAGCATCTGCCTTTCTCCATTTATCACTACCCTGCTCTTCCAGGCATTTTTTTCCCCAGGTTCCTGGGGGACAGAATGCTGTTTCAATAGTCATAATAGGAGAATAACCAGGACCTCCCACAGCAACAGGGGATGTAAATAACCTGTTGATAATAGTGACCACTAGAAAGGATTTCAATTCCTATTTAACTGTCACATTATGGCTACATGCACCTTCTTCCAGATATCTCACATGCAGGCAATCAAGCCTAGGCAGCTGACATGGACATCCTTTTCTCCATGATACTTGCAGCCCCAAGATTTCATTTTGGGGATTTCGCTCTGACAGCCAGTCATTAAAGGCATATCACCTACCACTCATGGACCTCCAGCAATGCCAAAGCAACCACTCACCAACTCAGAGCTATCTGTAGAAGCAAGTTCCAGAAACAACTCCTCCAGAGCTGTGATCTTCATCTTCCTCAGGTCAACCAAGGACAAAGGGCCCAGGGCCTTCCCACATGAATTTGTGTCCCTGAGTACAGGGCTGTGATAGGCAACAAGTGACAGTGTTACTGTACTATAATTAAGTCCTCCAAAGGGGCAGCATGCATCATCCCTCTGCTGTCCAACATCAGAAGTCCTGTCTACTCCCTTTCAGAGAGTGTTGCTCCAACACCGTGTGAGTTTGACAAAATCCTGTCATGCAGGCACTTCTGTCACATGCAAAGCAGGTCATCTGACAGACCCAGCTGTGCCTTCAGCTGGGACAAACCCGAGTCAGAACAGACAAGTTTTGGTGCCTCAGCCAGAGCATTCACAAGACAGAACTGCTCCTTCACAGAGGTCAAAAGGACAAACAGGTTAATTCCTACTACAATACAAACCAGCATTTCAAGCAGATCCAGCTGAGAAGATGCTGAGAAGGCAGTGACACAGTCCTTATTTAGCACAAACCTGCAAGCACCAGGACATGTTCACAGCGTAGCATGAGCACACATAACCCACACATAACGTCTGTCAAACACAGAATTGCAACCTGGCAAAGCAAATCAAGAGAAACATCCAGGTAGAGACTACTCATTCCAGATCCCACAAACCCCACAACTGGCAAGTCCCTCTCTCAGTTAGTCAGCAGTTTCCAGTACTTGAATGCTGGCCACAAGATAATCCACCTAAAACAGCGAACTCTGTGCTTGGCAAATAGGTTTTATAAAATGCTGTTATATTTGTAATCAAACAAAGAATATTATTTATTAGTACTAGCAAAGCACTCCAGTCACACAAAGATTATGGGTATACTAAAAATATTATACTATGAAAATTACAAGTGAAAATTGCACTAAATATTAATCAGCATTTTTGCTCTCAAATAACTGCAACTTCAGGAAAATCATCTTCTAAATGCTAACTTAGGTGGGAAGACAAATTGAGAGAAATATTTCCCATCAATTATTAGATAAAAATAATTCTACATTTTTTTTACTACCTGATTTCAAAACGTCACACATTATTTTAACCTGAGGATGCCCAGATACTGTATAAGCAGGACAACTACATATTTTTTATAAAGATATCCATGTAGCTTTCAGAAATGTAATACATTCCTTTTAAATTGTCACTTTTGTGTTTTAGTTTTTAATTTCTCCCCTAAAACATAAACAGATAAAACAGCTATATGACCTATGAAAATATTTTTCATTTTCCTTCTTAATGAATACTGAATTTTTTTAATAATGACATTTAATACACAGACACCTTTCTCAAATTTATGAATCCTTTCAGCAAAGAACCCATGGCTAAGTTAATTTAAAAAATATGTGAAGAATAATAATTTCTAATCTCTCTCTTTCAGAAATCAGATATTATAATGTACTGATAGCAATCCAATCCCTTCTATCTGAACTTCAGACAAAATCAGTTACGTTTCTTCTTAACAGATGCTTTCCCTTCAGAGTATTCAAGGAATTCAATAGGAAATGCCTCAAAGGCGCTGCTTCTCCCGCGGCATCTGGAAAGGAGCGGCGCCCTCTGCTGTGCCGGGCGGGGATGTTCACCCAGCGCAGCCCGGCCGAGCCAGGGGCGGCAGATCGCGCCCTCCGAGCGAGGAAAACTTTCTGCTCAAGGACAACTTTCTGCTCGTGTCACCAGGCCCTGACACGCACCTCATGGTTGTATCCCGCTACTCTCACGTGAAAAAGTGCCAACAGAGCAGCTTCATCAGGCTGTGGCATATATAGTGCATCAGCGGCAAAGGTCACTTAATGATAGCCCGTTTCTACCTAAAAGGATACTTGACAAACTTCACTCATATCTGAAACATTTTTAGACTACTTAGTTCACAGTGAAGAAAAAGAAATGTGTATTTATTCTTAATTAGTGGCTTTATTCTTACTTTTTTTTTTCAAACTTTGGTAACTGAGCTAACAATAGAGCTCAAAAATCATTTCTCTACCTGTATCAAAAATCATCCCATCCTTCCTAAAGACAAGGTTTCCTATTTTACTACACAAGTACCTTTAAAATGAAGGTAACAAAGCATGTGATCCTTCTAAAAGATTTTGTTAAGCATTTTCATGGAGAAAAAAAACAACTTTAAACCTGTCTTTTTTTTCTTTGTTGTTTATAATGCAAAACTTTAATATAAAAATGCAGATGGGAAACTCAGCAAGAAGTGAGTGGCCTGCTGTAGACAAATATCCTGTGGGTTTATCAGGATATCTGGCTTACCAAGTTGCTACCTTTTCAACAATTTTAATCAACATTTAAGTGCCTTGTCTGTAAGTTTCACTTTTTACGAAATGGTAACAATGGAGCTGTAAACTGAAGGTGAAAGCTAAAACACAAACCCTAACCCTTAAAAAATTACCAGCACAGCAGAGACACCACCAGGCAACTCTAAGGTCAGCAGCACACATTGCTGCAAAAAAAAACTTAGGAAAAGTATCATCACCATGCCTTTTGAATTACCTGAAGACAAACATATGTCAACACGCCCATTTATCAAGTTTACTTATATTTGCCTAAACTAAGCCACTGCCAACCAAATATCGGCCAGTTCATCCAGTTTCAAAAATGAAGGAGCAGCTGGCACAGGAAACCCATACAAAGAACATTACCAAGCCTCTTCCCAAAAGAAAAGAAATACAAAGAACCCAACACCACCTCTGGCTCTTACAGGATGAAGCACAGCAAAAGACAGGCAACACTTGTCAGCTGAGACAAGGAGCACAAGTTTTCCTCTGGCTGTAGCTCAGGTATGGGATGAGCAAGATCACATTCCTCCTGCTTCAAAAAGCAGATCCTGCAGTTGCTGGGACCCCAGGAAGGGACAACAGCTAGAGCCACCACACCCTGTCCTGAGGGAAGTGTGTGGTCCTCTTAGAAGGATCTTATCAAAAGATCTTCTAAATATTTGAGCTTTTCCATCAGCATCCAGTGCTTCCTACCCTAAGTATTACCCAGCTTTACCAAAGTAGTATCAGGGTTGCTCCCAGCTGTGAAAAGTTTATTTATCAAATAACATACTTTCTACCAATCAAGTTGAATCAGCTAAAAGTGGTGATGATGTGATTTCAAGAAAACTACACAAAATGAACAGATTACACTGCAGTCAGATCCCTTTCATTTCCCTCTTGTTTCATGCCATCTTTCACTAACTCATTCTCACTAAAACCCACTCCCTCTTCAGCAAACTCCTCAAAGGGCAATCAGTGAATAAACATTAATCACAGACTCACTGAGCACTACCTGGGCTAAGAACAGTATGAAAGCAGACTCATGATAATCTTCATCTCATTATTATGCTTTGAACATCACTAGGCACTGCAAAGCAAGCTAGTTTCCTTCCTCTGGTTCAAGCAAAAAAGTCGCTCAGCAAAGTGAGCTACAGAACTTCAGAGTTATTTTAAAACCCGGGTTTGATTTTAAAACCAGATATTCATTTTAAAACACTAATTTGATTTCTAGTAATGCATTATTTGTACTTGTGTATGGAATTCCACCTGAAAATGGTGTTGTGAATACAATGTAACATTTGAGTTAGTTAAGAAGCTTTAAAGGCTGGATAACAATTCATTTACAGATAGAAGGAGATTATGTAGATAGAAAATAATGTTTCCAGCTACTCACTTCAACAGAAAAAAAGAAAAAAAAGAAAGAATTAAAATCCCCAAAGTAGTATTCAGTACCTGCTACAGCTACATCAAGTGATTCTGTTCCTAAACTCTTCCGTGGACATCCCCTTGGACACCACCTGAGCCCCTGGGTTAGGCAAACCTTTGGTCTTTGCACAGCCAGCCTTGCTAGTGTGGATTTTCAGTGAAAAAGATAATGTTGCAGATTATACAGTAATCTGGGGTATCAGGTCTCAGATTCAGTGACAGGCATTTCCAGTTCCACACCTGAGGTACCAAACAAGTCCTGTCATAATAATTCACAGCATTAATCTCCACATTCTACTGAGTGTATTTAAAGTCATCTCAGAGACAGGTGTGGTCAAACAGAACTGGAAAAAGTTACAAAAAGATGACTGTCAAGGATAAATACCAGCATGGAATCACTTCCACCTGAGGAATAAGCAGAGGTCAGGGGGTTTCAGTTTGGAAGAGATGTTCTGGGATATGTCAGTACACACACAGAGCTTTATTTCTCTTTCCCTACCTGTCTGCTAATGGGCACCGCCACAATCTGTGGGAAAAATCAGCACAACAAAACTCAATGCACTGCTTGAGAAAGCGATGGTTATTCACAAAATCTCTACATTTATTTTACCACTCACTCTTTCCAAGTTCCATTCACTCACATTCCCATATCCCTGGCCTCCCAACAAGCATCTGGAGAAAACCCATTTGGGTACAACACTGAGGACGAAGGCTGCCAGCTAGCAAGGCCTCACCACACCTCTGACATTATTCCTGTTTGGCAATGGTGAACTAGGTTTTGGACAAATCTTTTACACCCTTCAGGAGTCAACAGCTGTTGACGGGGTGGTCCTTTGCTCCAGAATTCTCCTTACTGCAGCTTCAATAAATAGCAGAACTGCAGCTCACAGTCTCTCTCTCTCCATGACTGATTCATGGTGGAGTAACAGGAAAACAAATGGCACATAAGATATGGGACAAAATCCTGTAACCCTCCTTGTGCACTTCAGGAGCAGGGTCTGCTCCTGCCAAATCCTTCGTGCAGCAGCCTACCAGAGTGCAGGCCTTGCCAAGCACACCATCCTAATTTTACAGCCAAGGACAGCTTCTCAGAGAACTGTGGGTTTTCACAATAATATGCAGCAGCTTTTCAACCCTCGTCCTGATGTTTCTTATGCTAGCTTCACACACATACAATTCTACAGGTGTTTCACTCGTAAAAACCTTTATATTTCCACTAAAAGCCTCTGGAATACTGGTTTAACAGGTCTTTGATCTGATCCAATAAAATCATAAGGAGATGTTCCACATGCTCCCTGCCAGCCTGTAAAAAGCCAGAACACAGCTTTGCCCATGCAGCAGTACCTTGCATTCTACACAACCAAAACTGCTTGCATGCTTGCTACATTACATTTCTGTAATAGCATCTTAATAAGAAATATGAGCTGCCCACATTTCTGCAGGCTATTTATTATGCAGGGTGAAGTCGTGAGAAGAGGCAATCAGAGTTGTTAGGGCTGGAATGGATCTCTGGACATCATCCAGTCCAACCCTCCTGCCAAGGCAGGGGGTTACCTGGAGCAGGTGACACTAGAATGTGTCCAGGTGGGTTTCTGGGTTTTGAATGTCTCCAGAGAGGGAGACTCCACGACCTCCCAGGGCAGCCTGTTCCAGTCCCCTGCCACCCTCAGTGCAAAGAAGTTTTTCCTCGTGTTGAGGTGAAACTTCTTGTACTTTAGTTTACGGCCATTGTTCCTTATCCTGTCGGTAGGCACCACTGAAAACACTCTGGCACCATCCTGTTGGCACCTGCCTTTGAGGTATTTATATGTATTGATGAGATCCCCTCTCGGTCTTGTCTTCTCCGGACTGAACAGACCCAGCTCTAGCAGCCTCCCATCGTAAGAGATGCTCCAGACCGCTCCTCATCTTTTTAGCCTTCCGCTGGTCCCTCTCCAGCAGCTCCTCGTCTCTTTTGTACTGAGACCAGAACTGGACACAGCGCTCCAGATGAGGCCTCACTAGAGCCGAGGACGCTGCCCCGGCTCCATCCCCTCGCGCCCTCACCTGCCGGGGGCCGAAGCCCGCGGTGCCGCCGCCCGGGTGCTGCTCCGTTCGCTGCGGGGGAGTCTCGGCGGCTCCCGGCGCGGCGCCGCTGCCCCAGCGGACCGCGGGCACCAGCACCCGCCATGGCCGGGCCGCGCGGCCCCACAGCGCCGCCGCCATCACTGAGCGGGGGCGGGTCCTCCGCCCCGGGCGCAGGCGCAGCGCGCCGGGCTGAGGCGGGCGGCGCCATCTTGGGTGTGGGACGGCGGGCGCCGCGCTGCCCCCTGGCGACAGCGACTGGAGGGGGGCACAGAGCTGAAACTGTGCCAGGGAACGGGCGGGCTGGACATCTGCGGAAATTTCTTCACGGAAAGGGTAATTACACATGGTAATGTGCTGCTCAGGGAGGGAGGGGGGTGGAGTCACCGTCCCTGCAGGTGTTAAAGGAAGAAGGACTGGACGTGGCAGTTCAAAGAATAACTTGAGCTGGAGGGGACCCAACAAGGAGCATCGAGTTCAACGCCTGGTCCTGCACAGCACCATCCCAAAGAGTCACACCATGCACCTAACAGCATTGTCCAAACCCTTCTTGAACTCTGCCAGGCTTGGTGCTGTGATCACTTCCCTGAGGAGCCTGTTCCAGTGCCCAAACACCCTCTGTGTGAAAAACCTTCTTGTAATACCCTGCCTGAACGTTCCCTGACACAGCCTTCCGCCATTCCCTTTGCAGCCCCGCTTGGTGCCATGGTCTCATTGACAAGGTGCTGTTTGGTCATAGGCTGGACTCTATGCTCTCAGAGGCATTTTCCAGCCTAACTGATTCTGTGATTACCACACCAGCCCTGAAAGGAAAGCTTCAGTGGTCACAGCAGCCCCAAAGCCACCTGCACACGAGGAAAGAAGGTGTGGGCAGGGGAAGATGCAGCAAAAGCTCCTGGAGCGTAATAATGTGCTACAATAAAAGGACTGCCATGTGGCCTTAAAAAAAAAAATGGCCTTCCTTCAGAAAACAGCTCAACTCTGGACTAGATGACCTTTCTTTGTCAGTTAGATAAATAAATAAAAGACCCATCCAATAAGGATCATGTTCCAGAAAAACCTGCTCTATATTGTACTGACGAAAAAGAGGAAGAGCTCCATTCAATTCTCTGTTCCTTTGTTAAGGTAGAGCTGTCAGAGGCTGAGGGAACATGTCAACCTGTTTTCTGAACTTCACGATGTAACCAGGGCAGTTTAATTTTATGTAGTGGCAGAGCACTGGAACAGGCTACTGAAGAAAGTCGTGGATTCTCACTCTGGCATTCAAAACTCACCTGGGCACATTCCTGTGCAACCTGCTCTAGAGGTGACCCTGCCTCAACAGGGAGTTTGGACTAGATGAGCTCCAGAGGTCCCTTACAACCCTAACAATTCTGTGATTTGTAATTTTATGTAAGCCACTAGAAGGCAACCTAGGCTCAGTCTTCTCTAGAAATGTCAAGCTCAGCCATGCAGATTCCCGGTAGTACAGTAGTATGTAACAGCACTGCTTTGAACCAAACTTAAAGGACTGTTTCAATAAAATTTCCTTATTTACATTATACTCCATATTCACAGGACAATACATTCCTCACATACACTTTTATTAAGCTTCTCACATGTAATTAAGCACACATTCTACATCTGACATGCTAGCAAGGTTGCCAGGAGCCAACTTTTTTTCCTCCAGACACCTGTGGCAGTTGAAGTTGCATGGATTTCACACAAATGTAGCAAAACTTGTTTCCAGTTCTAAGCACGGTGATAAAATGTTCTAACCATGTGGCAGAAGCACATGAAACACAAGAAATTTGAGGAGTACAGCAGACAGAACAAGATGTAGGAGGACACATCTTTTAGGAGAGTTTTGCTGAGCGATGACACTGTGCACCTCTCAAAACAGACTTCTGGGGTCAGGAACAGAGGTGTTGCTTGAGGTACAGGCCTTAAATACATAAAAAAGAGTAAGATGGTGTAGGAAATGTTTTCAGGGTTCAGCCTACAAGGGAAACAATATCAGGCTATAGGAGCAATTCTCTTGATGACTAAAAAGGAAACACTTCTGGGGTCAGGCTCATTCTTCCATTCCATGCTCTGTTAGTGTGAATGTGTGACACTACCACATGTGAATGAAGACAAATCTATTTGTGACTGGTCAAATGTTCAGAAGTGTGTGATCTTACCACAGTGACATCCTGTACAAAAGACAAGACTGAAAATGTTACGGTGACTGAACCAAAGCAGCACTATGCTTCCATCTACGTTGGTCATAAGTTTCCGAGGTGGACAATGCACGGACAGATGGGTAAGTTTTACACGTTCTGTGTTACCTGTTCACACCTGCTGCACGAGGAACACGCTCAAAAGACAGTACATTCCTACCCATGTGTGATCCTGCTATAACTTGTGTAAAGCCTGCTGAAAGCGAAGTCCTTTCTTTAGCTGGGAGTGATCCTTCCTCCTTGTCCAGTCTCCTAGTCCAGTGTCCCTTGCAGGCAACACTCAACTGAAACAATCACAAGGGAGCGAAGTAACAAGCTTCAGTTTGGCAGCAGCAGTAGATTCATAAGGATTACGTTGACCAGTAGTTACAGATTGAAAAGAAATTATATATCCACAGTATCTGTACAATATAATTAATTTCTCAAAAGAGTTTTTTCATTGCTATATTTTAAAGGTCATCTTCAAATTACAGGTAAGTCCTTTAAATGCTTGAAAGGCATAGAAATTCCCCTTCCCACACAAAACCCCAAACATTGTATTTTAGTTTCAAAAATATTTTGAACCCACAAACAAGCTTGGTATCAGTTAATCGGGTAAAATAACTACGTGCTAAATAAAAGCACATCTGGTGGAAAGAGCGCAGAGAATGTTACAAGTGTGCTTGGTTTTCCCTTGCAGCATCTGGCAGTGGGTAGCAGGACCGAGGCAGAAATCTCAGTGGGTCTCTTCCTCTGTCTGTTCTGCAATAGTTTCTGTGGCACTGGCATTGGCGGCAGAGTTGAGAACTTCTCCAAAGTCTCCCCCAGCAGGTTTGCTTCCTCCAACTTTAGACTAGAACACAGAGAGAGTCCCAACAAAGCATAGTAGTTACTTGGCATGCTAAACTGTACAAAACCAGTACATCTGAGTGAGTTTAATAACATTCTTCAACAAAGCAGCTTTTCCAGGTCTAGGAGACCTCCACAATATTCTTAAAACAAATTTGTACATATCTGGTAGGAAACACTCACCAGCAGATTAACACAGCAGTCTCCCTTTGACTTTGAGATACATGAAGCAGCCCTTATTCCAGGGCTGATTCCAGAGTCCAGAGGTTGACACACCCTCAGTTACAAATGGATAAAGGTATGCAGCCTTTCAAGCCATGAAGTCTTTAGGTGATTCAGAGCTAAAACTCGCTACTTTATTTCTTAAGAAAGAACTTCGGATAGTTTTGAGTCTGAATAGCAATTCCTGAGATATTTAGAGGAGCAGAGGAACCATTTTTACTTTCTCTAGGTTTGCCTTTTCACTTTCCTCTGCAGCATAAACTCTGTGGGAGCTGCAGGGGTGTTAATGCCAGTTAGTTGCAAAAGAAGGCCTAGTTCCCCTTGCTATCACTTGCATACTTCTTGACAAGCTCAATGTGCCCAGGAGAAGTCAAATCTGGTTCCAATACACAGATTAGTTATTTTTAAAATGAGTTTTTACCTGTAGAAGTTATTAATGGTTGTTTCTAGCACTTGAGGCTTTTGGGAGTAAAATTTAAATTAAGGTGCAAAGGCCTTTTGTCTTTTTTCCTTTAATTTAGAAATGAAAGATACATCCCAAGTTATTCTCCTGTGTTAGTCTTTAGAAAGGCGTTAAATAAAAGCCTAGACAATTTTGGATACCTAGTATTAGGTATTAATTATTTTAGATACCAAATACTAGCTGTTTGTGCAGGAAAGCTGGCTACTAGTTCTTCTAGAGGCATCCTCCTGTATGAGGTGCAGGCAGCCTATGACTTTATTTGCAAATCATTAGGCAGAGAAACCATTTCCACAGCACTAAAAAAGATGTTCATCTAAGCATCTCTTCAACAGTTTACCAGTAACTAAAAAATAGGCTGCCCCAAATCCACTTGAGTCCTTCTCCACATCCACAACTTCACAATCACCCAGATGTTGTAGAAATTCTTACCTTGAAGTTTTCAACTTTTTCCTCAAAGGATTTGAAAGTAGGAGAATTTCTATGAAAATGAAAAAAGGAACCACAGAATTAAAACACATCTAGTTAACCTATAAACATCACAAGGCAAGCAGACAGTTGCTTTTTCCCAACAGCAATATGAGATTTGTTTTGGCCTCTTTCCCTGTTTTAAAGATAGCCTAAAAGTAGTTTACATCTGGACCCCCCCAAGTACTACAAAACTAAAATTCAAACATACTCAAATTGCAGGCTTACTTTCATCTTTGACAACTAAACATTGCCAGGCCTAGTGATAGGATCCTCCATATCAACATGGAAGGGAGAACTAGCAAGTATTTTAGGTTTAGCTTATTATTCCCAGTGATTTCAAAAACATTTCTGGCTTAAAGCATTTGTTCAGAAAATCTCAGTCATCACTTCTGATTAGCCTAATACATCATTGCTGAAGAGAACTCACCAGAGTTTTTTCACTTTTTAAAGGAAAACTAGTTCAGTTTACTTTGCTACATGTTCAATAAATAAAACATGGTTCACAGTGGCATCTTCTGCTAACATGTTAAATTTAAGTGAGACTCCCCCCTTGCCTTTAAGTGCCAAAGGCAGCTGTAATTAGAAATAATAAGTTCTGCATACAAAACTCAGGACAGCTTGGGATTTCCAGTGCTGAGGGCTGGTGTATAATTCATTAGGGTCAGAAGAGTGGCTTAATGCTCCCAAGTAGCTGTTACTGCCATGAGCAAATTTGTGCAACACTCTGTACATTTTTTCTGCCTTTACATAGGATGGAAAATCCTTGTCTTCAGTGGGCCAGGACTAAGGATTACTCAAAAATGTATTATTTAAACATTGAAGATAAGGGCGTCTTTCAGAAGAAGTCTATAGCTTCCTTTCTTCCTTTGCTTGGCACTTGTGTAGGTCACCCACACTTAGCAGCACTCTTTCCCTTGGGAGAGCACACAGTGACAAATGCATCAAACCAGACTCTCAGGAGATGGAGGGACACAGTGCCAAGCAAGTGGAGAGAAAAGGAAAGCACCCCAGATCATGAAGAAACTTTTTGTGAAACCACGGAGGGGGTTTTTAACTAACTTTCATTTTCAAAAGCATATGCCAAGCTACTGCCTTTTACACTTAGAATCACTTAGTAGCATTACACACTAACAGACAGAGAAAAGCTGTTATAGTTTTCCAAACAGTAGGGAAATGTCACTTTCCAGATGTTTGATAACCACCTCCATTAACCAGAAAACTAATTTTATCCTATATGTTAATACAGGAAATCCACCACAAAGCTGTGTGGGTTTTTTTGTGTTTTATAAAACTATGTTAGTTGACTTAAGTTCAATCTGACTTGATTCCCCACATGAAAACAAATAAACCAAACAGCTGGATTATGCATACATTACCTCATAATAGGCATACTAATTGAATGCTGTATGGAGCGTATACTAAATGTCAGCATTAAGAGAAAAGAAAGCAGAAAGTTAGTTTAAGTCTAACATTGAGAAGAAATTGGCTTAAAGAGCTGACTTCTGTAAACTATCTTTGGTAAACAGCCAAATAGTCTTACACAGTCTTAGTAACTGCTTGAGTTTGCTTTATTTAATTGCTTAGCCATGCACACACACACGTACATCAGAGCAAAAGCTGCAGCAACCTTTTTCTCTTTTAGAAAGATTCAAGTGCCATGCTTGTTAGTACTTGTTCTGCTTAGCTGCAACAGCCTGTCTGTCCCTTAAGTTTTTCACTCAACAGGAGTCATGCTGCATTTACAGTTTTGGTGACAGCAAGTAGTAAACACTTGAGAGTCTTATTAATCAGCTAATCTTCCTACTGAAAAAAATACTTCTACATCCAGAAGGCTTCCAGTTCAATACAGTGTAAGTTTTTTACACTGATCAATACAAATTATCTACTCATCAATATACATTATCCAACAAAAGCAGTCACATCAGGCAGTATTCAAGGTCAGGTTTGTGCTGGGAGCAGGGACAAAGTCCTAGTCCTGTGTTCTGAAATTCACAGAGGAGTTCTATAACCTGCCAGTGTTGCTCTACAGTTACTGTTTGCCTAGCAAGAAAACACATCCACTCCTAGAAGGTAACTGGATATAGATGAAGGAGCTCCCAAATACCCAAAACACTACCTGGCATCTAATTTAGTTCCATACAGAAAATCCCTGTTTACTGCAGATACAAACGAGCCTTATATGTTAAATATTTCTTACCATATACCACAACAGTAACTTAGAATTATTACAAGTGAGGATCTCAGTTTTTCATAACTGTATTTCATAACTATTGTCTGAGCTTTATGATGTCTTCCAAGAGAATACTTTCCAGGCAGTTGCTAGGGGAGGAGAGGAGGGAAGGGAAAAAATTCTCTCATAAGATGTACCTCCAAACTTTCAATTAGCATCTCAGCACAATCAATGGAAGATACAGTCACAGAAGAAAAGAAGTTCTGTGTTTATTGCAGAACAAATTTTAAGAGATTCTTTATGAGGGCTCATCACTAAAATAGCATAATAGGAAAAAAAACCCCCAACACATTCTAAAAGTTCCCTTAAGGTTGGGGTCCCTTAAGGCAGATGCACAGCTCTAGGTTGATTGGTAGTTACGGGGTACTGGGAATCAGATACACAAGGCCAGATGCTTTCCTGACACATCAGTAATGCACAGCTATGTTTCGTCTATTTCCCCAACCCCATTTCTCCTGTTTTTCATTCTTATGGATGGTCTGGCTTCCACAGGCTTTTCCAAAACACAGAGTAGCTGATTGTTCTCTGGGCTGTAATTTATATTCTTCATTGTGATGTGGATTACTACATGATCTGGGCTCACCACATGGTAGGTTTTATTATAGAACTGCATCAACACTGACTAGTTTCAGTCAGTGCTCAGCCAATTCCCCTCGCACTGCAAGAAGTTTCTCCCTGCAAGAAGTTTAAGGCTAAAGAGGATGAAATACATATATTTGCAAACTATAGAACTGCTCACAGTGAAAAACGACAACCTATAATGTATTGCAGACCTTTTAACAGGTGTCTACAAAAGTTTAGTTTAATCTCAGACATCATTTAATAGAACTATTCATATATTCATGAAGAATTTACTTGCTGCTGTACAATACACTTCTGTATACCCTCAGTATCCAGTCCGCAAAATGACACCATATTACTTTTATCACACAATGATCCAGTTTGCAAGAGAACTGAATTAGATAAATGAAGTTCGTTTTTTTAACATAAACCACCTACTCTTCAGGTATTGCAAAGAGGCACAATTAAGCCTTGAACAGCTTTATGAAGAAGAGAACTTGTATTTCTTTCCCAAATGACAGAATGGCACACTAAAGCACTCACTAACTAGGCCATCAAGTTGGGCAGTTTGAAAGACAAGCCCTCTTTGCAATGCTCAAAAGCAAACCCCTAGCTTAAAAAAGACAATAAATAAAAAAGGCACAGTAAGCTGCTCTCCTGTCTTCCAAGTATTTTGTATTGCATTAAAAATTATCCTCTACACAGTATTTTTTTAAAGCTACTCCATTGCCTCACATTTTGAAAAGGCACAAGGAGGTATGCCAGAGTCCATGCCTAGAAAAACACAGCTTAACATACACAGTAGCTAGTTACTTCCATTAGTAGTTAAATTTCCAGCTGATATGCTGATAAGTTATGGTATTTAGGAATCCATGATCATAGATCAGGCTTCTAAAGCAAGCAAAGGAAGTTATTCTGCAATCTCAGAGCAAGGCCAAGATGGACTTTGCTCCATTATAGGGTTGCAGTGCAAGAAGAGCCAAGTGCAAAGTTGTGACTGCTCAAAAGCTACATCTTGGTACTACTATTGTTTTGCACAGAATACTGATGTTGCCTATAGCAGAAAGGTTAGCTCATCAAAACTTCAACGAATTCTTATAAAGAGAATAAAGGTATTAAGAGAAATCGAACAAGGAACACAGTTCATTTTCACCATAACAAAGAGGAGAGGAAACAAATACAAAAAGGAAGCAAAAAGACCACTGACATTGCACTACGAGTCCTCCCTTCCTCTCCATTTCAGTAGTTTCCAAAATCACTAATCCAGCAGCTGCCTCACTCCCTTTTGCAACTCCCCATTAAATCACTTTGCAGTACCTGAATGAAAACCTGTGTGTGATGTTTTGCCGTATGGAATATGTTGAAATAGTCCAACACAAAAGAAAACACACAATTATACCTGAGAGGTCCCTCAACCAAAACAATACAAGGAAAAGTGAAGTCACAATTAAGCCAATGCAAGAGTTTAAGAACAAAAATGCACCTGCATGTTCAGTATCAGTTCAAGTATCAGGCCCATCAACTCTCACTTCCAGGAAAGAATTTAAGCATCTAAACTTTTCTGAAGTTCAGACTTGCCCTTGAGTAGCCATATAACCCTCAGACCTCAATTCACTTGCTGAATTCCAGATGAATTTGTCTCTCATGAAAACCAAAAAAACTTAAAGGCTTTCAATCTTTTGTTTCAAGTGCACCTATGATCTTCAACAGCAATAATTCTTCACACTTTTGTTTTGTTTTCTAAACACAGCTACCCCTGAATTTATAACAATACCTTGAATTTCCATCACCAGGATTCTCCCTGAGAAGCATACCAACAGTGATGACTTCCCTGGTACTGTTACAATCCCTCCCAGTGGTCCTGTTTCTGATAAAGAGTACTCAACACTCACAGAGCCACTAAGTGGAGTAATTAGGACACTCTTGAGGTATTCCTGAACCAGAAGACAGCTCTGAGTCTGTGTTTGTCCTTGCCCAGTGCAATAGTCCAATACTAACTGGGGAACACCAGAGCCTTAAGGCAGAAAAGTGACTCCTGTTAAGTGAGCAGGTGAGATCTGCATCCCAAAGGAACAGAGAAGTCTTCCAGGTTCCCACTGTCTCACTGATGCTAAATAGGACGTATTTGAGACTGGCTGCTATTCTTATACCTGAGCTCACTTCAGAGTCTGAGTTCTCATAGCATCCTATGCCTCTGCCCATCTCCTCCCCTGAGAAAACAGCTCCAAGTTAGTCCTCTAGGAGCCAAAACAAACATCTTTACAGAGATCCCACTGCTGTCTTTACTTAGTGGGGGAGTACAGAAAAGATTAAGTCAGACTCAGGTGTGCATAGATGGGCTGAGAGGCAATGGACAGAAGTTGTTACACAGAAATTTTAACTACTGAAAACACTGAGTATTTACTTAGATCAGAGGTAATGCAGATGAAGTAAATAAAATGTTGGCACTCCTAAAGCAATCAATTCAAGGACTGTTTCACTGGACAAACTATGAACAAAGAATATATAAACTAATTTACATTTAGACTCTAGTAATTTAGTTAGAATCATAATGCTAAACAGGCATTGTAATAGACACAAAAAGGGGAAAATCTCTACTCTGCCACAGCACAAACAATGTACAGAGAAAGGAGAAATCCTGCATGCCATTGACCTCAACACCTTATTCTGTCTCTTGATAAAAAAACCTTGCAGAATCATTTCAGTGGGTTTTCTTCTAACAAGGAAGAGAGACTAATTAATTATTATGTATACTCAAGATTTCATGTTCTGAGATAGTTACCAGGTGAACATGAAGAAACATTTTTCCCTGACATTAAAAAGAGCTTGTTTTACCCTTACTAACACTGGAGAAAAGAAGAAATTACCTTTTACCGACAAAGCTTCAATCTTTAATAAGAAAAAAAAACAAAAAACTTTAATGATGACAGTCTGACTACATGCTTAGTTTCAGAAGCAATTCTTGTGCCCACCTTACCTAAAGGAATGTGAAAATGCCTGTAGTCTGCACAATGCCAGAGTAAGCATTAAAGAGAGAAAGGAAGTTCTGATAAATCTGAAGAAAAATATGGAACTGTGTAGCTGTACTCAAAGTGTTTTCTCACTAGACTTCAAAAAGCAAGAGGTTAATGGCAGCACTTCAAAATGGCTGATTTTATTACACTGCTGCCAAAGCAGCAATATTCTGTGACAATGTGTGAATTTTTATTTGCCCAATAATTGAAAAATAGGTTTAACAACAACAAATTACCTGTGGAGATGAATAATTGTATAGGTTCCAGTAGTAAGAATAATATAATCAAGGAATTATAAGCTAAGCATCTGATTGTATTGCAGCCAGCAGGATTTTTGCAAGCAGCTCAAAATAGTTCTAAAAATGACTGGCAGACTTACCTAATGTGTATGAAGGGCTGTGTCATTTGGCACAAAGTCAAAATATGTTGCCAAGAATAGTTAAGAATTAAAAAGTGCCAACAGTCTCTTAAAAAATGTAATAAAATCAAGCCACTTCTATAAGGCAGAACAGCTCAGAAAGAAATAAAACACACCTGGAAGGAATCGACAAACAAAACAAAAACCCAAACAAAAACCAAAAACAACAACAACTATAAAAAAAGAGCCAAACAACAAAACACAAACAGTCAAAGATATTAGTTGTTTAAATATAATATTCCACAAGCTGAGAAAGAGAGCAGAAATGATAGTGCTGTGTGTATCCCACACTGGCAGGCAGACAGTGCCACCTGCAATCACACCAGAAAAGTAAGAGCAGCAGTGGAGGTGGGAGCACACATTGCTTCTCTCGCCTACGTAAAATACACACCACAGAACTCCTCAGCGTCAGTCAGGACATACAAGCAGATTCTGCAGCAAGTCTCTTACCTCCCCTAAAACAGGTGCTGAAGGCTCTTGACAGATTAGCTTTTAGAAGCACTAGGTATGTTAACAGCATACATTTATTGCCGCGATCACTCGCTTAAATAAAAAATGCAATTGCTTGGGGAAAGGTAAAGCAACCTACCTGACATCTTCAAATTTCTTGGTTATGACTGAACCAACAGAAGAAAAAGCAGCAGAAGCCTTCTGACCAGCCTGAGACAGGGTTTCTGATGTTCTCTTGTATCTTCAAAAAAACATTTAGTTTTTAGTTGTTTTAACAGAATACATAATGAAACTTCTAGTTTGTGTCTGTTTGTATCAAATGCAGAGGTACACTTCAGCTTTGGGGTCTAATGAAAAACCTACTTAAGACATTATTTTGAGCCTTTGCAGCCCCTTCTGGCTACAGCATCTCTGCCACCTCTGACCAGACCCAGTTCACCAACATGCACCTACTATCCCACCCTTAGAACAGATGCTACCTGCTATTGTAGGGTTTAGTAAAATATAAAATAAGTCACACAGAAAACACCCTGACCAACAAAAAAGCCAACTCAAAAAAAATACAAAAGAAAACAAAACACAAAATAACAACACTATGCACACACACTGAAAAAGATCTAATTTTTGTGCCAAGAGCCTAAATTCTTGTACCACACAGTTCTGTCAATAAAATTCACCATAAAAAGTTTGAGGTACAACTTGTGACACTCTGTGGCCATTAATTGCAGAAGGTAGCTTGCTCTAGACCTTAAGCTAATATTTGTGTTTGGCAAGAACAGTAACAGTGATTCATACTCTTTCTGCATGGGCTCAGTTTACAACAATTTTTCACGGTGGAAAAGAAGGGTATTCTGTTGGACTTAGGGCACCTTGGTATCTCAGATCTATCAGACAAAAAAAAGTGTGTTAGAATAGCCCAAATTTTGGTCAATCATTCTTCTTTCGCATGAGATACGGCCTGCGGTGTTCTTCTTTTAAGAAAATCTATGTTCATTTACCCAGAGAAGTTTTAATACCCCTCAACTTTGTGTTATTTCTACTCATTTCACAAGAATTTAGACATGACACAAGATCTAAACAGTTTTCACTTCAACAGTCTAAACAACCATCATGAGCTGGTACATACGCTGTGGTTGATGTAACATCTTGCCAGCTTTTGGTAATGTTCTGCTTTAGTTCCTGTAGTGAGTTAATTCCCAGCTTTCTCTTGATTTCTGCTAGATGCCTCTCTTTGGCAGCTAGCACTTGTGAGAGTGTCTGGATTTCCTCTTCCACCTGTGGCATCAGAATTGTTAACAAGTGGTTAACAGTTAACAAGGAATATACCCAACCATTTAACTATGTATTTCTTTAAACTAGATCCCATCAGTAATGGGAGGGCTAACAGAGGTTTTTAACATTGCCTCACAGTCATTCCTAAACACTAAAAGGGAAATCCAACGGAGACTACAGGAGCTAGTGAAAAAGTAATCTACCTGCAGCTAGCTCAGTTACTGAAATATGTACAACGAAGCTGGTAACTGAAAGACTGCATAGCTAGAAATTACCACCTATGATATGCAAAGGTTGAAGATTAGTCAAACCCAGGACAATTGCCAAACCTGTATTCTACTTCCCCATCAGAATATACACCAACGTGTGACCAGTATCAGGAAGCTCAGAGCATGTCTGATGCATACACAAATTTTGTCTCCTTGCTTCAACAGAAAGGTCCTTTTGTGGCTTAAGCCAGCACCTGTGGACTGGATCCAGCCACAGGAGTGTCTTCCCCAGAGCAGGTGTGGAAATGGTGGCAGACTGAGCAGTCAAAGCCCACACAAACACACAGCACCTGCTCTGTAACTAGAAAACTACATTGTTTGTATACTTCCTTCTTTACTCAGATGGTCACTTAAGCCTTTCCTGGAAACATGACCAGAGATGTCAGCACAGTTCTACAATGCCATTCTGTGAGTGGCATTATAGAAGTGACAGAGGCACTAAGGCCATATGTACAAAGGCAAGGGCATACCTCCAATCTTACTTCCTCATCCAGGCAAGATCACCCTACTTTAGAGTATCAGGCTGCCCACTCATTTAAGCTCCTTACAGGAGTACAGCTCCTTACAGTACTTCTTACAGTATCTTCAATGCTTCTTCTGTTTTGGATAGCTGTCCAAAGTCCAGCGTGACATATCCTAGCAGCACCCTCACTATATTTGTGAGCACCAGCCCACCCTCACTACCTTTGACATGAAATGATGCTCAGGACTGCCAAATACAAGAATGTATTATATGTGCTTAATTTAAAGCTAATCTTTGTTTGCCAACCTTAGGCTGAAGTTAGTGTCTTTCATAAGGGTCCTAAAGTCCCATAGAGCTACTAAAGAAAAAAGACTGTCTGCTTAATAAAGCTTGACTTTGGCATGCCTCAGGCTTGAATATTTGCCTGTCTGACCTTCAAAGAATGCTACTTTTCCTCAGTCTTAAAAATGTTCTGTTATTGACAAGAATAGTAACATGGTTAGCCATTAACAATACAGTGCCCACACAGATACTGCCACAAAGCATTCTTCATGAAAGAAACAGCTTTAGCTACTCCACACCAGTTGAGACAATACTTGGGTTTTGGCATCCAAGCATGTTCTCTTTGCTCATTTACCCCTTTCTCACTCAAAGAAAAAAAAAAGGTTAGGTATTCCTGTCTGTACATTCAGCAGTCCCAGCTTAATTTCCACTGATCATTAGAACTGGCTGCTCTTTTCTCCTTGACACCCTACCTTCCTATCTGTGCAATACACAGGAGTGCCAGCTTTAGACACTCACAGAATAACTATGCAAAACATTAACTGTATGTTCAAAGATAACATTATCCCAGATTTTCATTATCAAAACATGTTTAAGAGCTATCTGCAAAAGAATTACCTTGGCAAGCTCTTTTCTTAGCTCATCCCGTTCTTCTTCTGAGAGTGTTTCTGCCATACTGACTGTAGCAGCAGCATCCTCTCCAACCTCAGGTATAGAGTCACTCCTCAGCAGCCCTTGAGATGAATAAAGCATTCGAAGTCAGGTTATCACAAGTCTGCCAAACAGCAGCTAACATTAGCACACAGCTCTTTTGTGCCAGTGCACGAAGAAAACTGATGAAAGGGCACCAAAGTCGAGCTCCCCAACTGCAGGAAAGAAACCAAAGACATTTTATATTTCATTCAATCAAGCTGTATTAAAGCTCAATATGATGGCAACTGCTGCTATAATAGGAGACTGCAAGCCTGTTGAGAACAATACATCTCACTACTCTGTGAGAGAAACCAGTGTGGAGAACACTACGTCCAGACCAGTGTTTCCTACACAACCCTGCCCAGCAGTCTCTGCCCACACTGGTGTCTCATTCTTCTGGCACAGAAACTCTGGTTGTGCTGGAGATGCTCAAGGCCAATGCAGAGGCTCCATCCCTCACTACTCTTCAAATCAGATTTAAAAGTGTCCATTCTGAGCACACTGGGTGCAGCCACAAGCAAGGTTACAACAGTGGAGAAAACTACTGCACTGCAAGTATGAACTCTTCCTCTGTATCCTGCTTGATCTCTCTGTCCCTAGTAACTGGGACCACTGTGGCTAGAAGGTTGCAGGTATCATGGAACTAGAAGTAAGTTGCTGGTTTGCACACAGACCTTGAGAGAGATGGGAAGCCCAGAGACAGAGCTCAGGAACAAAAGGCTGTTGCTTCAAAGCAGAGGAGTACTGAGAAGGGACTGATAAGGATGTGCATCCACTCAAACTGCTGCCTCTCCCCCTTCCAGATCCAGAAACCAAAACACTGCCAAATTCCTATATAAAGCACAAACATCCTAAAAAACTATGGTCTTCCTCAACTTTTGCTTTCACAGCTTCAGGGAAAGGAAGGAGCACAATATTATTTGTATTACTATGATGCAATAACTTTAATGATTCTTTTTTCTTAGTCCTTAGTGCTTGCAGTAAGACCATTTTAAACACTTTTTATGCAACAGAATTTCCAGCAAAAGATTTCCCATTATGAGTCTTTGTAGCTGACACTTAAAGTTTGCCAAAAACAAGGAATTCTGTTCTAATTGCAGGGAGACCAGTTTGCAGGGAGACTGCATGCTGGCATGGTTGTGGATTCCCAGAACTAATTCTCTGCTCAAGAGGTAAAACAGCCTTACAGATAATAAAAATAGAAGGTAAATTAAAATCTTATAATACAAGAGGAAAGAAATCAGGATTGTTTGTTAATAAGGAGCAAGGAAGAGTGTGTGTATGTATACATATATGCACGTGTGTATATATGTACATAAATACATCATTCATTTAAGTTGAAGACCCATTAAGTAACATTTCCCATTAATCACTATAGAAATGAACCATCTAACCAATAAAATTCCATTCTCATTTCAGCAGCTTCTAATGGCACTCCATACAATCCTCCAATCTGAGATTCAAAAATTCATTAATCATCACTATGATTTTGCTGTCAATCAGCTACATCACAATCAACTGAAAAAACAGAAGAAAGATTCTGTGAGTCTGTAATTAGTTGAAGGCATTCTATGAAACATG
Organism: Cyanoderma ruficeps; assembly: GCA_008694505.1. Classification (NCBI taxonomy): domain Eukaryota; kingdom Metazoa; phylum Chordata; class Aves; order Passeriformes; family Timaliidae; genus Cyanoderma; species Cyanoderma ruficeps. The sequence continues at coordinate 1,595,155 of VZDJ01000346.1, forward strand.
CTCCTAGCAGCTGTCAAGTAGAAAAAAAGAAGAACCCTTGTTCTTGATCAAATTACTGACCTCAGGTAAAACTCAATTTCACAAATTCTTTCCAAAACAGTATGCTGTCTACCTGTATTTGTGTCCAGAACACTTGCCCTCTAGAAACACACTGCTACATGGACAGAACTTTTGTGAGTGCTGTTGCCACAGAGTGCACTGTGACCCTACAGGAAGAAAATTAAACCTCATTCTGCATTTATTCATGAGATCTGTGCCACATTTTCCCAGAGATTTATATGTGTCTTTTACACAAACATAATGTAGGTCCAGTGGGTTTCCCAATAAATGATTTTCTGTCAGAGACCTAGGGCAGTAAGAACTTTAAAGTCTAATGCCTAAACCAGAGCACAGCACTACAGCACCTAAAACAAAGAACTGTCTCACAATCAGATAAGTTTTGATTAATACATCAGCATATTTCCTTAACACTTAAGAATGCCACGCCTTTTTGTCAAATTGCTATTTAACCTATTAATTACATAAACCTACCCTGAAGGAAAGCAATTTGAACTGCGTTTCTCCTTGACACCCACACCCTCTCAGTATGTTCTGCTATGACTCCTGACCTTGCTCTCATGTGCAGCCTTTCAGGGACCACTTGCTTGCCATCACAAAGCCATCTCAGAAAGTTTGCAACTACGAAAACCATGCTGACTCCAAGAGCATTAGCACAACCAGCTGAAAGCCTGTTCAATCTGATTATGAGGAGTCATCTGGATTAAATCACCAAAAATAGATCAAGTGAATCCACCAGTAAAAAAACATGCCGGATTGTCTCCTGCGGCAACAGCTTCTGTTTGGGGAATGGAGCTTCTCTTTGGAACTCATTTTTTAAGACTGTTCTGCTTCTTGCCTATCAAATGGAATTTAAGGCACAAAGCTAAGAAGCAAAGGAATTATCTCTTCTCCCCTTCACATTCCTAGAGTTTTTAGGGGCAGAAAATAGCTGCTACTCAGAGTCCTTCCTACCTCACCCTGCACATCTGACCATGCCTTCCTCTTCTTGCCTTCTGAGCCCCTCCCATGTATCACTTTTTTGAGCTCCACATGAAGTATGCTAACGCCTTCCCATCAATCTTCATTCTGGCACCTCCACTCTCTCTCCTGTCACTGTTCACCTCTCTGTTCCCTTTGTTCCCATTCCTCAGTTCAATACCTGCAGAACACCGGGTTCACCTATGCTATGGGCAAGGCTGTGCTGGGCCATCTAACCAAGGAGCAGTTGTCTACACAGCTACCAACCCACAGACCTCCACAATGGTGTGCCTACAACCCAAACATATCCTATAAACTAGGGCTGACAGCCAGTTAAGATCATGGCTTTGAAAAAACTTCATAAGGAAACATGCACAGCCCACCTTAGATCTTTCTATTGGGTGTGGGGCAAGAAACCAGGAAATCAGCAGTCAGCCTGCAGATGGAAATGCTTTGCCTCAAACTACTGCTAAGAGAGCATTTCTCACTTGTAGTCTTTTTCTGCCAACAGAATTGTTGCTATTATTATTTTATATTGTTAATGTAAAATTATTATTATGGCTTTCAACTTGTTACCTTTTGTTATGTTAGTTTTCTTGCATCATTAGAGTTGTGAAGGACTTAAAATTCAGTCATTTGGTACTCTGTTATAACCAAGTTTAACTGAACATTTCATGTTTCTCAAACAGAATTAAAGAAACTGTTTGGGGGGAAAAAATCGTAAAGATTTAGACAATATTGAGAAAACTTACCTAGCTTTAAGGTCATTTTTTAGGTCTGTATTTCTAAGAATAATGTATTTTTCCAGCAGTTTATTAAATCTACTTAAATTAACCAAATAAAGACATGAGCGAATTAGTTGATTAGGACTCCATGGATCACATTCAGGGAAATGGCATTTAAGTCCCTATTACTCTGCCAAGGTAGGCAAAGTATTAAGTGTAATTCAATTAACACTCAGTTTTTCTGATTTGGGGTCTGCTTTGGCCAGTTTCAACCCTTGTTCATGCTCTATTTTGACCAAAAATTCCTACCTCCCTGGCCTGAATTCATAGATCAGCACCAAACAGGAGCAGTTTTAAGAAGTACTTTTCATTTTGGATGAGCAGCCTTGGGGTGGGGGCAGGTTACCCTCCACAAAGCTTTCTTTCACATGGACATGTTCTGCATGCAACACTCAGAATGAGCAGTGTGGTTATCAGTTGGCAAAGCTAAAGAAAAAAGGTGCTTGTTATAGTTCGGGAGAACAACCTGTTGCAAGGCTATAAAACCACTCTAACGTTTGAATAACATTCAGTACTACAGAGTATACTTACTCTGCAGTATATAAGAAAGATCAGATTTAAGTGCTTCCCATTTATCTCAGTGAAAAAGCCAAAGTGAGACATATTTCTTCAACCTGGGGGAGAAAATTCTTGCACTTCTCCCAAATGCTAATTAGACATTCATTCAAAGCAAATGAAAAAGAAAATAAAGCCCAGAAAAGGCTGGTGGTAATGGTGATGTATCATCACGTGACACAGAGAGTTGCTTCCCCTCTCCTTTAGAAATGCTGGGAGATGCAGTAATTGCAGAAGTGAACGCTGACCACTGTTTCCCAATAGCCCCTGGATCATCAAGTTCACATGGAGGGTTTTTATAGGTCACACAGTGGTTCCCCAAGGGATGCATGTTTCTTCAAAATTTTAAGTAACAAGCCCATTAACAAAAAAGTTAACACCTGTGTAACTTAGCTTTGCCACACCTGAAGTAGGTCTAAGCTTTCTGTATTTAGAATTACTTTGGAAGATTACATCTGGCAGCAAGGAAGGCAAAGGAATGATGACAGTAAAACCAAACTAGGATGTGTTGGGAGGCACGGCTATGGGTGTTCTGTACAACAGGTTACCAGAAAGAAACTCAAGGGGTTACGCCACTGCAGCTCAGCACAAGACAGCCCCAGTGGTGTTTGTATCTCCAGGTGGAAGACTTGCAGCATTTTAAATTCTAGGTGGAACAGAGTAAAGGTTTTAGGGGGCATTTTTGTTAATCAGTGAGACTTTCAGTATTAAGGCAAAAGCAGACTTTAGACTATCCAGAGCTCTGAAGTCCTACTAAAAATTCAATTTCTACCTCCTCCCCCCAAAAAATCTAATAGTCAAACTAGGCAAATTGTTCCAATCTTGTAGAAGTTTTGTTCCTAATTGTTCTCGGCAGTTCATTTTCCCTCAAACTGCCTTTCTAATGAATAAATAACAAATAATGCAAAGCTGGTAAATGTATAACACGAGATATTACCTATGTGACACACTGAAGCCAATATACTACCAGAATTAAAAGCAGACCAACTTTTATAGATTTTTAATTTGAGAAGTTTTACAGGTATTAATTGCTAAGCATTTTATGTAGAGATTTTAAGGAAGGAAAAGAAGGAAGTTACCAGACTTTGCCAGTGTAGGTGATCCGGGTGGAGAAAGGTTTATGCCAGGCGACAAGTAAAGATAATTTCTGTTCACTCCAGCATTGAAATCGAAGGGCGATTTGTAATCCTCATATAGATCCATGCCAGACAGTTCAGAGCGTGCAGCCATCCTCTTCTTCCACTGAAGCATTCATCTTCACTTTCTGGGGCCACCCAGACAGCAGGATTCAGAAACCCTCCATTTCCCCACATGACACTCACTGTGCCTCCTCAGAGAATTCAGCTCTGCCACATATGATAGAGCCATCTAGCAAGCGATTTCTCAGCCATCCTGTGGCTGCTGCTGTTTACATAGCACAAAGTTAAGTTCCTGTAAATTTATAACTGAGGCTGGACTTAAACAGACCCTTCCCTTAACAAACATTCACAGTGCACAGCTCATGGCTTCTGGAAGAGCCCTGGTCCTCTGCAGAACTGCATCAACTATGTTCAATCATTTAAATAAAAAAAGGTCAGCTGACTGCAGCTACACCAGGATATCCTTAATCTTCTAGGACACAAAAGGATTACCAGCCATAATCTATCCTATATACCATCTGTGTTGGACTTTTTGCTCTGATTAATGGAAAATTCTGCGTGCATAGCTATTTCTCCAGCTGCTTCCATCAGTGTAATAACCACTAGTGAGAACCCAGTCTCTGCTGCCCAGGTATCACACCACAGTGCAAGCTCAGAACAGGAGAGAGCAGCACTGCTCTATGAAGGCTGAGCTATAAACACCACCTAGGTTTATTAATGAATGTTCTAATCTGCAATATGATTTTTGCTCATGAGGCTAACATATCTGGGTCTGAGAGGGTTTAGTCTGGGAGAGGGGGTTAAATATTTATGAAGTACACTGTCCTATGTCCTTGGTGCTTCAACAGAGCAGACACTAATGGCAGTAATGCATTGCCTGAAATGTATTTATGTTTTGACACATACACCATAAAGAAAGATCACCTTACACAAGCCATCTGACTTCATGCCAGGCCTTTAAGATTCAACTCCAGGAAGCAGAAATGCTTCTTACCTAAAAGAGGCACTCAGCTCAGTTTTGCAGCACTTCACTACATTTTTTTATTTTTATTTCAAGGTCAGCTGCTTTCACTGAAAACACAAGCTTACTAGCAACGTAGATCACCTTTACAGCTCAATATTTTCCTTCCTACAGCACAATAATTTCCTTCCAAACCCTACACCTTCACCTGGGATCCTCAGTGCAGCCTGCACACAGAGGAGCATAATCAAATGGAAGTTAATCTTTTCCTGCACAGTAAGGACAGAGCTAATCAGGCATTATTCCAGAGAAGTGAAGAAGCCTTGCAGCATACCAAAGTCAAGTCCAAGCAAAGTAATACCCAGATATATGAGAAGAAAACACATCCCTTCTGGAATTTTAACTTCCCATTTCCACTGCAGCCAGTCTGTTGGCACAGGAACAGACCTTCCAGCTAATTAAAAAGCAGTTCTTTTAGGCTAAAGACCTACATTTGCTTCTGGTGCAGTGTACCTGCAGGCTCATAACAATGAGAGTGCTGGAGCCTGAAACACAGGTCTCTGCTATTTTCCAAACCCAGTGAAAAGAAGAAAATAGAACGTCCCTCTGCATTTCTGACAGGTGGCTGTGACATCTGCCAGAAATACTGCAAAGTTCACCTGGCAAAGGTTAAAGCTTCGGTCACAGATTGTACCTAAAGCATCCAGAGGCAGCAGAGAACTGTAAATCAGCTACAGTAATAATATACTCAATTAACCAAGTTTGTTAATATAAATAGCTACAGATTGTGCTTTGCAGCTTTCCCTTGTATAACTCAGCAGTCAGGGGCTGCCTTCTGTGCAAAGGCTCAGGCAGCAGTTGTGCTAACTGGGTTAGGCAAAATGACAAGTTATCAGATGTGGCACACAAAGATCTGGGTGTTTTCTACCATCACTCTCCCAACACAAAAAGAGAGAGGGGAGGGCGGGGGAGACTACACCCCAGGACTTTTCCCCAATCCTAGATAATCATTCAGTTTAACACTGGTCAGTGCTAGCTGGCTACAACTGCAAGTAGCTATTATGGGAAAAAGAGCCCCTTATGAAAATCTGTTGATCCCTGCTAACAACCAAGGATACCATTTCCTAGGCATTTCCTGGAGCAAACATTCTTGTCTTTTACAGAAAATTCTCTACATTCAGATTTACCCATTACCAACCATTCAAAAAAGATCTGGTACTCTTCCTATATCTTTATACTGCAAAAGTTGGTTTCATGTCCCTAAAGACATTTGGATTGCCAGCCTCAACCACTGACCTGGCCTGCCACCCCTACTGACAGAAATCTGTATGGGCCAAAGTCTTCAGCACCTCTTCAGTGTAGTCAGAGACACATACAGGACATGGCCCACTGCTGGAACATACATTTGGCTTATAGGGAAGATTTGCTGAATTACAAATCTGAGCATCCACCTGAGAGGCTGAACCCTGCTTTTGTTCTTCCTTATGCATAGCGTGAGCACAAGCCCAGAAGTCAGGCAAGACAATCTCTAGTTTTTAGAAATATTACAGAAATATTATTGTTCTAAGGTTGTTGCCAAGAGAGGGACACTATGCAAGTGCTTCTTACTTCAAGTTCCTCTCTTTGCTCACATTAGCCTCCATTATAGTGGCCATACAGATGGGTTGCTATAGCACCTCCCAAATACATCACCTAAACACATCAACCTCCTGCTCTTACCTCCTGGAGTTTACAGGAATGTTGCTCCTCATTTGTTCTCAGGTACAAATCCTACCTGGTGAGGAAGGAAGCTGTTTTGCTGAACAAGCTTCTTCCTCATCACTTAGGGAAGTCTGATGGTCTTCAAACTGAAGTACAAGTCAATCTCTGTAAAGAGAAAAGACTGCAGTCCACCCTTCCAAATCTGCTGTAGGATAACTTCTAGGCTGTCATCCCTAACTCAGCCACTTCAGCAAAGGTAATCTCTAGTTTTGAGCGATCCCCTGTCAGCCATAACAACCATTTTATCTGCTTCTTCCCCAGTAGCTCCTTAGCACATCCAGGGATTCAGGGCAGAGCAAGGCAGCACTCCCCCATACTGCCTAAAGCCAGTCTGAAGAAGATAGGCTCTGGTCTCTGTGGTGCATTTGGAGGAGGCATCTCTCTCCAAGGGGTTTTCTAAATTCAAGTGATGGCCCAAGGAAAAAAAAGCGGGATGGAGATGACAAACAGCAGCTGCACAGAACCAAAAAGCAAGATTTTTCTCTGCAGTGTGAAGCTTTCTGACCAGTTTAGCAGCTCTTGACAGTCACAACAATCAAGATTTCTGTACACTATGAAAACAGGCTCATTATGAAGCTTTTCTAAAGGGCCCTCCCATGACCAAAATTTCCTGCTGGATGGGCTTCCTCTCCTTCACACGAATTCAGAGCACATGCAGCTGGCTGGAGGTGGAACTGAAGCTGTAGAGCCATACCCTAATAGATGGATGCTGCCCTCCCAGGGCAACACATGCACATTACAGAGATGAAGCTTAAATATAAGCTTCTGTTACATGGCTTAGAGTAATTAACTGTGCATCCTCAAGTATCTCTGCTCTTTGCCCAACATTGCAAATTCAGTTTTACTGTCTACCTTGTTTGTTACTGCAGATACCAGCTCTAAGGCAGTACCTGCAAAGATCTTGAAGCCTAAGGAAGGGGCTGTTTCAGAGCCAAGTAGCAGTGGGGCTTTGCTAACTATGGAAGAAATTAAAACCAAAGATCTTGCCATTCCAGAACAGGCACCCATTTGCCCTTAATCCCTCAGGATAACTAAGAGGTTAGTGCTTAAATCATCTATTCATTTTAGAAGCTGGTGTCTGAGAGACCTGCTCAAAGGTAGATACTTTCTGTCAAGGATGCTTGATCCAAACTGGCAAGTTCAACTGAACTTCACAAAGTGTCTCAGGAAGGCTCAGCAAGCCTCAGCAAAGCATTACCATCACAATTCCTACCATTAACCATGTTGTAATCTCCACTGTTAGGTTTACAGAGTGTACTTAAAGCTTTCCCAGGTAACTATTTAGCATTAACAGGCAGTACAGATTGTGCACCTCATGAATCATAAGGAAGGGAACTCCCTCCACAGCTAAAAATGTTGTTAGGTTTGAGCAAACACTTTTCACCAGATATGTGCCTGCTTAGTCTCAGGCGTGGTTCTTTCTTCAGCTAGCACCTGCTACCCAGGTCTGCAGCTTCCATTCTTCCAACCCAGGGCTCTAGCAACAATTTAAGCAATGCAATATAGTATTGAAGCACTTCTACTTTGAAGGCAGCTAAGCAAGGAGAGGATGTTATGGTAGCCTTCTGGAGAAGCTGTTTTTCCCATATATAGGTCTAGCAGAACAATATTTATACATGGAAACCTTATATCCCTCTTTCCCTACAGAAACCAAGCCCTAATGAAGCACGACTGAGTACTGCCTCCGGGCTTCGAAAAAACTAAGCGATGCATTCAGCACTGTTTAATCCAAACAAACTCAGGAAAGTCTGCCACTCATGCCTCAGGATTGGAGGAATGCAGAAGCGACCCTAAGACATGATCTAAACAGTATTTTGGACAAAGCTATCCAAATAACCAATCCACAAGATCTACCTGAGTTCTGCTGTTTGACAGGCACCTTCACCACACTGAACATCCTGTGCTTGTGTCCTGATTATACCCAAAGCTGCCAAACTTGTGCACCAAGCTCATACCTTGGCAAGGCTATCACAACTCCAGCCCTTAATCAAGCAAGCAAAAGAAAAAGGGGAGAAATCATGGGAAGACTTTGTTGACAAAGAGGGGGAAGAGGTGCAAGAAGCACTTGCTCTTTGGGGGCATAGCAGAAAGATTCAGTCTCTTATTTCAAGGTGGCCTGTTAAGATTCAGTTGCATTCTCAGCCTATACTTGGTTTGAATTTCAACTTGCGCAGTCTGCTAAGAGGCAAGATTGATAAGAGGCCTTCCAGTAAATGTGTCTGGGGCAAAGACTTCCAGCCAGCTGGTCTTCCACCACCCCCATCTTTTCCGGGTAGATCCCAATCAGGCAGCAACAGTCAGGCTTCTCTCCCCACTCCAACAGAGTTTTATATGGCATAAGCCATTTTAAGAGCCATAAAGCTACTTAAGCATCTTAAGCCAATCTAGATTCTGTAGCATCAATTTGATCTTCAAAGTCTTACCAGTTTACAGACAAGTAAAGCCTTTCAGCATCTGATCTGAGGGCTTAAAACTGCATTAAGAGAAAAAGATGCTGTGAAGCAATAGGACAGAAGCCCAAAGACTAAACAAGCCTGAAATTTGTACATTAGTGCTCTTATTTCCACACTGTGCTCTCTCCCCTTCCTTTAACAGCAGACACTTCTTTCAGTCTCCTGAGATTTGTGCATGACATGAGTGGAGCTGCACAGCTACAGCAATTCCTGAGCATGAGCAAGGGCTTCTGCAGCCCCATTGGTAATGGTGAGCAGAATGTGGCTTAAGGGGTTAAGTATCTGCTGTCTTCTAGCAGGATGCAACTCAACACCATGATATTAATCTCAGTACTTCAGCCTCCCCCACATGCTTTCTCTGGACAAGCTCTGCCTGATACAACTACATCATTCAGTACAGTTCTTTGTACAGAAATATCTTCTCCAGCATTTTCTTTAGCCTAAGTGCTGCCCTCACTTACTCTTATTAAAACAAACAAAAAACCACCACCACCAACCACCACCCCTTAGAAGATGTGTCTCCCTGCAACACAAACACTTCCAAATGTTACAGGTAGGGATCACGGGGTTGCCAGTATTGCTTTTCTCTCAAACCAAAGTCTCAGCCCACAGTATTTCAGTCAGCTGACGCACATTGTGGCAAAGGCAGCAGTTCTTGTCTCTCCTCTCAATCCAATTATAAACTCAGACTAATTTCCTGAGCCCTTGTGAGGGAGTAGATCCACACTCTAGCATATTCTGCAACTAGACAAGTTGATACTACAGTAAAATACTTAACCCATTCATGTCAGACAAAATTACTTATATTTGCACACATTCTCTACTACCTTATAAGTGTTTCAGCATTTAGAAGATTAGGCAGAAATCCCTGATTCATGACAAAGTTGTGTGTCTCAAACAGTGCTCAAAGCAGTCTCATTTGTCAGCTCCAGCAGTAACAGGTAAAAAGCTTTCCGATCTGCCGAACAGGTCCAGGCCAAAGGACAGAGTAGCACCCCAGAACCAGGGATCAGAGTTTGCACTGACTTTGGAGAATTCAGATCAAACCCTGCAAACACAGAGGAACACTTCCAAGTGAGATTAAGAGAGTCAAAATACTGTCAGTTAGATTTTAGAGGAATGTATTTAGTTATTTCACTTCAGTCGCTTATCCCAGTTATGCTGCCATTCTCTATAGACTCCAATCCCTCAGGCAAGAGACTGACCCTGTCAAAAATGTGAAGAAACAGTGCTGAGCTGCAGCTGGGATTATAGTGGGAAAAGATTTGGAAGGAAAGACTACGGTGCAGAAATGGGATTATTTCAAACAAAGCTTCAGTATGTAACCTCGCAATCCAATTAGAAGTTTTACTTGAGTGACTCTAGAGTGACTCCCAGCCTCCCTCAAAAGACAAATCTGATTTTCTGCACTCTTAAAGCAAACCTCCCTCTTTTTACACAGCATCCCAGAGCCTCCATTTCTGAAAAGAGGCTCCAGAAAAGTCCACCATCCCCACTCTGTGTGACCAGGTCCCACCATGAAATTGACACTGAGGTTTTAAGAACAAAGCAAATTCAATTACGCTGAATTACATAGTGTGATATCTAAAAATTAAAAAAGCACTAAAAAAACCCCACCCTTTGGGGTAGCCTCAGCAGTACCTTAATAATACCAACAAAACCTTCATTGCTTGTGGTACACAGTAGCTCCCACCATGTAATTACCAAGTTCATGCCTGGATTTGGTGTAGCACCGAAATTCCATCATTTACTATCAAGGGCAGAGGTACAGAAGCAACTAAGCAGCACACAATTTGATGCAAGCAACATGGGTTTAGGGTAGCTACTTCAAAAAATCCATTCTTGAAGACATTCAAAAGCCATGTGGATGTGGTCATCAAGGTGGACATGGATATCAAGGATTGGTAGTCTTTAATATCTTTATAGATGACAGATAGTGACATCAACTGCACGTTCAGGAAGTTTGCAGATGACACAAAGCTGAACTGTGTAGGTGACACAACAGAAGGACAAGATGCCATCCAGAAAGACCTGGAGAAACTCAAGAAGTGGGCCCATGAGAACCTTATCAAGTTCAACAGGTCCAAGTGCAAGGTGCTGCACCCGAGTCAGAGCAATCCCAGGGACAAGTACAGGCTGGAAGAAGCCCTTGAGAGCAGCCCTGCAGAGGAGGACTTGGGTGGAGAAAAAGCTGGACATGAGCCACCAGTGTGCGCTTACAGCCCAGACAGCCGAACACATCCTGGGCTGTATCGAAGGCAGAGTGACCAGCAGGTCAAAGGAGGTGATTCTCCACCTCTACACTGCCCTTGTGAGACACCACAAAAAGCACTGCATCCAGCTCTGAAGTTCTCAGCAAAGAAGAGCATTGACCTGCTAGAGCTGATCCAGAGAAAGGTCACAAAGATGATCTCTCTGTGAGAGATCCTACAAAGACAGGTTGAGAAAGCTGGGGTTTTTCAGCCTGAAGATGACTCCAGGGAGGCCTCATTGCAGCCTTCCAGTACATAAAGGGGATTTGTAAAAGAGGAAGAACAACTTTTTACACAGGTAGATAGTGACAAGACAAGGGGGAACAGTTTCAAACTAAAAGAGAAGAATTTTACATTAGAAATTAGTAAGAAATTTCTTTCTCAGAGGGTGGTGAGGCACTGGAACAGGTTGCCCAGAAGTGGCAGAAGCCCCATCCCTGGAAGTGTTTGGGGCCAGGTTGGATGGGCCCTGAGCAACCTGATTTGGTTAGTGGGTGGCATCCCTGCCCACACCTGGGGGTTGAAGTGATGAGCTCTAAGATCACTTCCAACTCAAACCATTCTGTGATATGGTCTTGGGCAATCTGCTTCAGGTAGCCCTGCCCTAACAGAGGGATTGAACCTCCAGAGGTCCTTCCCACCTCACCCATACTGTGATTAACACAATGGCTGTAATAAGTCACAGACTGCTCCTCCAGATCCTCCAGGAACCTTTCTTCTTAAGGAACACAAGGGGTCCTGGCACCCTGCCTTAGGAGAGGTCAGTGGCCTACCCTTCATCATGTGAAGTAGATTTAAAAATACCTATCTGCTGACAGAATGAAGTTCCATTTTCTCCCACACTTCCTAAACTGAGATATGGACAGAGACTTCATTGGAGACTTTTCACTTCCACACATCATCCCAGCATACAGGAGTATTATGATGGCTGACAAGCAAAGCAAAAGCATTTGCAGCAGTAGAGATTATGTTGGTTTCTGTTACAAGGCTGCAGGGAAAAGGTAGCTGAGAGATTCTGAGAGGTGAAAAAAAAGTCTCCTGCATTTTCATAAAAGGGCCAGGCTTATTACACTTTGCTCACTAAATGAATGAGCAAGCAACTTTTTGGGCCTGACATGTGACTCCAGGCACAGAAGCAGCTCTTGGCAAGTACAAAAGCCATCTACTACCCCCTAACATCCCTTCTGCAGGAGGGAAGTGAATGTATGTCTCTGCAGCAGGAGAGAGTTCACTCTTGTACAGAGAGAAGAAGTTGCAGTAGACAAATAAACTACCAGTGTCAGTGAGCTAAAGCTGCCTTTCAGCAGGAGCCTCCCCTCCTTTTACCCTTAACAAATTGTGCAGAGCCCAGGGAAACTAGGCTCTGGTTAAGTCTTTGAATTCCCTTCTCAGACCTCTCAATTTATTTTTCATCCACTCCAGTGCAGTTTCCTTTACTCCTTCAGTAACTCTTTCTAGTGCATGCTCTCAGGTTCCCCTAGCAAAGGTCCTCAGTCCAGAAAAAAGCTGACTCCAAAGCTTCCAAACACATCAGTTCACCTAGAGATGTCAGCTTGCCATTCAGAAGCACTGGAACAGTCACTTCTGCGCTCAGGACACAGTAATTTTTAGCACAACCACACAAACCTCCCCAAAATTGTCAGAGCACAGTAATCTCCATGTGGGCTTCCACAAAGGATGCACACAACACCAAAAGGAGTGACATTTTCTGGAACCACTGCTAAGTTTACCACACACAAGTTACTGGCTGCATGGTTAAGGTGCACTCCTGCTGTAGCCTGGCACCTTATGCAGCTATGGCTGATAAAGATCAGCTTTTTGCACAGCAATAACGACAAACCACTAGTTTTTCTCCTTTCTCAAGACTTGACTAAGTAAGTTTACGATTTTGACTTGTACTGTCAAACAAGTGTAATTACATAAAACTTAAAGTACAACTTCTCAGAGACAAGCAACTGCAAGTAGCAAGCTGTATAGAAATCCTATTAACATTTTTGCTCTTGGCTTATCTGAGAGCATAGTATGAAATATCTGTGAAACTGTAAAACTCTGCCTAGTCAGCAGCAAAGTGCATTAGTGCGATAAATTCACTGACATATACGCCTCAGAAATGTCTCATGTCCTAAGAACCTGCTCCCAATCCCCCCTCTTCAACCAGTCAACTCACACCTTTAGATGAATAATGGGTTTTGCTACAAACCCTTCAGAGAACCAGCCTGTCCATGAGGTACCTAAAAGCTGACAGTAGGCACTGAGCCAGTTACAGCTTTTCCAAGCAGATAAGCCCATAATGAAGACGAGCTCTTATTATTCATCTACATTTCTCACACTGCAGGGTTTCAGTGCATCCTCCTAAACTTAAGAAAGTAAGAGCTAACAAAGCAGTGCTAATAGCACACGACCAGATTGCTGGTATAAAGCACTTGTGCAGCAGCTCACTATTACTGGGAGTCCCTCACTTGAAAACCCAGAGTAAGTTGTGTTGTTTTCCCTGCAGCATCAAACAAGACACATTACCTACTCCTTTATAGTTCAGCACTTGACCAGTCACCCATTCAGCTAAATAGTGCTTGAAGTGTCCTGGTCCAGATGGAGTGTGGCTGCTGCTTGCCCATGCTGCTAAATTCTACATCCAGCTGTGCAGCACCAATTCCTACAAACTGATTTGGAGCAATAGCTACCACTGCTTAAGGGACCTTGGACACATCCTGCCAGGCCTGCAAATTGGACAAACTCAGGACATGGGCTTGAATACTTCTGCACTGCTCTTAATCAAGAGATAAGAGGGAGAACCCTGGAACTATGCATGCAGCAATTAGCAGCAATTCACTAACAAACCAAATGCACTGACCAGCTTTTTAATTCCTAATATAATGCATCTATCTTTAGAGTATTATAACCACTGAAGTCGCCATTATATTAATAAGTAATCTGAGATTTTATCCGATTGATATGTCCTTGGCTGACTTTTAATGCTGCTTGAGCTGAGTAAATCCTGTTAAGAGACATTTGCCCCTACTCCAAGTCACACTAGGACAGTAAATTAAATGAAACTGTTAACCTAGAGAGATGCCGCTGTCACATAAATCAACAGACAGTCATAAAACACTAATCACTCCAAAAGCTGAAGGTGGCAAAGAAAAGGGTCAACCAAGTTTGTCCAGTGATGATTCCACAAGATATCAAGTTTTAAAGGACTTCCAGGTCCTGGAAGACTTTAGCATACCCACTTCTATCAGATCAGACTTTGGACATGAGACGCCACTTTTTGCTTCTGGGTGACATTGCAGGCAACCTGTATGTCCTTTTTAACAACCTACACAGGTTCAGATCATTATAGTACTAATCTCTTAAGATCTCCAAGCAATATTAATATATTCATGCACTGTCTTGCTGTGTTCCAGTCCATTCCACACAAAAGGAAGATTTCCTAGATGAGTTTTCCTAGTTTTCCCAGTTTTCCTTAGATAAGCATCCAGGCTCCTCATTTATATTGCACAGCAAAGGAAGTAGAATGAGTTTAACCATTCATTTTACTGAAATATATGATAGTGGACAAAACTGGAAAGATCCATCTAATGAACACAAAGTCAGGCAGGCATTTTTCCTGATTCTGGTGCAGTTGATGCAATGGAAACTAGAGGCGGAGAAAAGAAGTGCAGGTTTAAAGGACCAAACTTTGAAGGATGTTGAGCTTCATCTCTAAAAGTAGACAGGAAATGAAAGAAAGGAGGTGGAGGGGATGATTGGGGTTTTTTTTAGTTTTATGTGGGTTTGGTTAGTTATGGGGTTTTTATGTTAAGGTTTGTGGTTGGGGTTTTTTTTGGTAATGAAAGCATGCCTTCACTGATCTTAGTGAGCAGTTGCTCCAGAACTGCACTGTTCCACAAGTTGCCTCCTCCCAGTGTTTGACCTGCAACACAACATCAGTGCAAACTTCAAGAATAAAGCTTTACACTGCTACATGAAATCTAACTTTAGCATTACTCCCTACTGCACAAGCTAATCCACCACACAGCTCATTTCCCAACTGCAAATGTCAAACAAAAAAATACATATATTCACAGCCATTCTGAGTACTGGCCATGCCCTAGTTTAATAGATCCATAAATTTTTCAGACTTTACGTTTAAGGACTGCTTTAGCTGGGACCCAGGTTATTGTTACATTGGGTTTGGCACATCATAGCTCAGCCATCAGCACAAAAAACCACTCTGAATAACTCAGAGCTTAAACAGCTATGAATAATGCAATTCACAATTGTTCATTCTGGTAAAAACTTGACCAGGATATTGAAGAGGTGGAAGTCAAAACACTGCCTTGCACACTGCTAGTCCTCAGTTGTCAATCTACAAGTGTGCCCTGTAGCAGGGGGCTATGACACAGCATTATTACTAAGAAGCCATCAGATCCCTCAGAAATGCTGCTGGCACCACCTTGCCTGAAGGGGAAACAAGGCCTCTCCAGTAATATTACTTTGGAACAGGAAGACTAGAGAAGTTATTTTACTTGACACTTGCTCTATCCTTAATTGATCAGTTTACCCTTCTAAAAATATTAAAAACTCTCCTCAACTCCTCTTGACAAAACACAGAGGTCTTGCTTTGACTTTTGTATCCTTCTTCTCATATTTTCACTTTCTCAAAAATTGCTTTTGAATAGGAAAATACTCTTTTATTAGGGATGGGAGGGAATTACATTTCTGGGATTCACCAAGGTGAAGTTTGGTCTTGAATTGTAAATAAGAAACAGAAGCATACTAAAGACTTCATGTATCAGTGTGCAAAAGCAGAATTAAACAAGCCTGTACATTCACTCCACAAAAGCTCTCCCTTTTGTCATTTATCCCAAAAACACTTCCTCACCACAGAGGAAGTACTCAGCATGTCACTCTGCTGATTCCATTGACACTCAATTTGTTTTCCTTCTTATACAATCTCCAAAAATCTATCATGCCAAAAAATCTGCAGGATGACAGGCACAGAAGCCAATCGAAACCACTCAGCTTCAAAGCATCAACTCCAGCTGGTTTCACTTGCTACTGTTCAGAAATGTGCAGAAACTAATTCTCCCTGCTCACTGCTGCTCATGAACCATAGCACTCATGTTCATCTGCAATTCACACACAGAGGCAGCAAAGCAGGATGCCCCAAATACCCTTTAAGGGTGGTGTTTCACAGTTAAACATTTGGTTTTACCACAGAATGGTTTGGGTTGGAAGGGAGTTCCAATTCCCCTGTCAGGGACATCTTAAACTAGATCAGGTTGCTCAGAGCCCTGTCCAGTGTTTCCATTGGACCTTTCAAATGTCCAGTGGACCACCAAAAACCTCCAGTGTTTTGAGGAATCAAGCATCCATCACCTCTCTGGGCAATCTGTTCCAGTGTTTCACCACCCTCATCATAAAAATTTTCTCTGTACGTAGTCTGAAACTACCCTCTTTCAGCTTAAAAGCATTACCCCCGTCCTATCACAACAGGCACTGCTAAAAAGTCTGTCTCCATCTTTCTTATAACCCCCCTTTAACTACTGAAAGGCTGCAATAGGATTTCCCTGGAGCCGTCTTTTCTCTGGGCTGAACAAGCTGATCTCTCTCAGCCTTTCCTCATACAATAGGTGTTCCATCCCTCCAATGATTTTCATGGCCCTCCTTTGAACCTGCTTCAACAGGTTTGAGTTTTTCCTGTTTTAGGGACCACAGAACTGGACACAACACTCCAGGTGGGATCCCATGAGATTCGAGGAGAGGGGCTGAATCACATCCCTTGACCAGCCAGCCACTGCTGCTTTTGACGAGGCCCAGGTTGCGTTATGGCTTTCTGGGCTGCAAGTGCATACTGTCGACTCACGTCCAGCTTCTCATACACCAGCACCAGCCTAAATCCCTCTCTGCAGAGCTGCTGTCAATCCCTTCATTCCTCAGCCTGTACTGATACCACAGGTTGCCCTAAACCAGAATAATTTACAGGAACAAATTACACACTTAGAAGAGCGTGAACAACTTGCAGCTCAGGTGTTTTAAGCAATGCACCCAGAGGGGTGCAGTAGGCAGAAGGCTCACCTACCATTGCAGCTGTGCTCTGAGAGCACCAACCACCTTCCCTGCAGAATTGCTGGATTGTTAAAACAAATTCCTCAAAACCACATTTAAACCTGAAGGATCCCCATACATGCAACAGCAAAACCATGAAACTCCTGCTTCTTTACAGAAGTGCTCTGTATTGTCCAACCAACCCAATCAGTGGGCAGTCAGTGCAGCCCAGCACACAATGGCCACATCCTGTAATACATTCAGCACCTCTCTGGCACTTGTCACTTGCCTGGTGAGCTGCTGGCTTTTTCCTCCTTTGATATTAAACGTAATTAAACAAGTTTATATTGAACGTCAGCACTGGTAGCTGGAAAGAAATAATCAAGAATGCATTTGCAGTAGACTGATTTTCTTGGAAAAAGTCAACTGTTGGAGACACCACAATTCAAAACTGTATTATTACCCCTACAATAATCAGAAATTCCTCCAGAAAATAAAAAACAACTAAGTTGACTGAGTATTTAAAGACTAACCTGGAGGGCAGGAAAGCAAGATTTGTATACATCTAAAAATCAAGACTATATTCAAAAAGAGACATTCAGCCACTGCATTTTACTCTTCCAAAGAAGTGCACCTTAGTGTGGACCTGCTTAGTGACCACACTAGTTCTGCTACATCCAGTGTCAACAAGATCAATATACAAAGTCCAAGTAGCAGTTTACTAAGTACAGACAGGTGTCTCTGTTGTACCTCAGCATTCACTGGAAGTGCACTAAGAAATTCAAATGTATTTTAGGGAAAGTTAGTATTTAAGACTGATTGCTATAAAGAGTTATTTAAATGGTAGCAGCAACTGTTTATTCCTTCATCAGAGTTTTCAGGCAAGGAGGTTTAGAGTGAGTATCTAAAACACATCTTTACTGCAGTTAAGGACTGCTTTATTGGAGAAAATAATAGTAATGTTTCAGAGTCTTCCCCTCCTTCCAAACTACAGCACTTAAATCATGTGACAGTAGCAGCCAGCTGGAAGTGCAGTCGAGTTTTTGGCAGTTAAAGTACATAAGAACTTCTATGACACACAGTATCCCCCCAACACATCCTAATCTGGGTTTGGGTTGCATCCCCCCAGCCTAAGCTTGGGGCTGAGGTCCCCACACACCCTGGACCAGGAGCTAGTAGAAAAGAGAGTGTGCAGGGATCCAACCATGGCCTGAGCCCTGGAACAAGTCGGGAGCCAGACCCACAATGTGCTCAGTCTGGCTCAACAAGAAGATCAGGGATGAACGTTTGCTTGGCAAACAGCAGCACAACACCAGTTTGCCATTTCAGACAACAGCAAGCCTGGGTTGTGACCTTCTTCAGATGTTCAGGCAGTTCTCTTTGGGGTCCTTCGCAGAACTTCTGTTCCCTGTTCCTTCAAGTGTCTCCAGAGGTGGTGACAGACCACATGGCAATGCTCTGAACACAGCAGGTGGACCCATCCCTTTCTTGAGGGCCCATACATGACATACTTGGGATACCAGAGCTCAACAGCACCTGCAGAGTCTGCCCAGGCAACAGACGAAAAGGCTTGTCAGAGCTCAGAGCACAGGAAGGTAAAACATACCTGCCATGCAGGCACCAGAGTAGTCTAAAGAGAAAGACAAGAAGTCATTTCAGGTCATTCTTTTTAATCAAGAACAAACTCCCTGTAAAAAAAAAAAAAAAAAAAAAAACCCACCCACCGAAAAAAAAACCCAGTTTGGAGTTTTGGAGCACAACACTTGCAGTAGCTTGCTGAGGAGACAAAACAGAGTATGAATGGTGCTTTTAAGAGCTCATAGCTCCAAGCAAAGCACACTGCAGTACAACAGCCTGTTTTCCTTCTGCCAAGACAGTGACATCTGGCAACGGGAAAAGTCAATATTTAAACCAGGCTCCATTCCCATCCCATGCCTAGGCTGGTACTACTTCTGATGTTCCTCATCCCTGAATGCACGTCAGCTGCTTAGTAAAGCCTCTTCAGGGACTGCCTGGCGCAGATTCTTTTGGTGCTATGGAAACAGCCTGCACGGCGGTGTGTGATCCGCTCACGCACACTGAGGCCTGTGTGTGTGCAGGCACTGAACTAACCTCTGCCAGCAGGAATCAAAGCACTCTGAGCAGTCAGCAGGTTAAAAACTGATTGATCTGGGGGCTTTCTGCTCTGCCTTCAGCCTGCTTCTCAAGACTCCTCAGATGCAGGCAAAACAGGTTTGAGATGTGAGGAAGGGATTTCTCTTCTGCATAACAATACAGACACTAGAGAGAAAGGTGCACTCTAGCCAGGGGCAGCTGTGCCCTTTTCATAACCCCGACCCTTCTTTTGAGTAGGAGATACTGGTGTCTACTTAAAGGACACCTTCTTTAAAGATACTTATAGGCAAGTCCTTGTACAGCTGCATTCCTGGGAACCTGTGTGAGGAAAAGCAAGGGACGATCAGGACTCTGATGTACTCCTGCAGGGACTACAGGGTATCAGAAGACGCAAGTTCAGTGAAATCGCCTTCTTTAAAGGCAGCCTGTCCTGGCGGCAGCTGCAAATGTGCACTACTATTAGTTATTCCCAGGGACTGGACTGTAGAACACTGCAACGAACATCAGACAGAGATGACTCGAGTAGAAGCATAAGGGGAGTTTCTTTCAAATTCTGCTACCCTGATCAAATTAATCAAGGCTTTCAAATGTCACGATGTATTTCACATTTAGGCAGAGAACAGACAAAGAGATGAGTAGGATCACTTCTTGCTCATCCTGGGACCCCTGCTAGCAGTTTAATTAAAATACTTTAGGCAAAAAGTAAACAATGCAAAGCAGACATAAGCAACATCCCCAATGCTCACAACTGAAATACACAGCTTTGCCAGGCTAGGGAGCAGTTTAAAAACATTACTTACAAAGCTTTGTTTTCAACCTTTTTGAGGTTTTTCTCATGAACCAACATCACTGCCACACATGGGCTCAAATCCTAGCAAAGCACAGGAGGAGCACCTGTCTGAAAACGCTCATTGCAGCCCAGGTTGCCTCCTTTGGCACATCTTTTCATCTCTATTTGGGGGTTAAGGGGTTCTGATGAAGCACCACTTCCCTCTAGCTGCTAGACAAGGGAAAGCAAAACAGGAAAAATACCTGCTCTTCTGCCTCTGCCTGCCTAACCCACCACCCCCAGGAAGCTGCAGGTGTTCCCCAGCCTCTTTGTTACTCCACGGTACAACACTGCCATTGTTAGTGACAGGACATAAGCTTTGAGCCAAGCTTGCAGAGCCCCAGGACCAAAAACTTGTCAGGCTTGCTCTGTCTCTACCCTTCTTAATTTGCCTGTGGCTTTGTTTTACTTGGTGTGTCTCAGAGTAGAGACACAGAATGTGACAATACAGGAAGTAAAAGAGCACAGGGTTGACAGTGGAGACCCCACGGCTGTAAGAAAGTCATCAGTCACCAGTGAAGATGTGCAGTTTGACAAAATTATTTTAAAGATAACAGAGAGCAAAGGCATAATATCTAGCATTTATAAAAGACACTTTATATAATAGATTTGGATGAAATACAGAGCTTGCAAAGCCATGAAAGAAACAGCAGATGTGCAAAAAGTGAACATAATAGACGGATTCCAGTGGATCCTACAGTGAGGAAGAAACCACCACCATCCTATTTCTCCCAGAAAAGGAGTCACAATATAACAACTTGCTCTAATACCCCTGCAACCACCAAAATGATACTACCAGCCTCAGAAGCCAGGGAAAGGATGAGTAAACCACTAAGAAAAAGGTGCAGAAACTAAGTTTGTATGTCAGCTTTATTCCTACTTCATCTGCATAATAGTTTTTTTCTAAGTGAATTCTTGAATCAGATTGCTAAAATTTCAATTACACTAACAATAAACAGGTTTTTTTTCCAAAAAAACACACACAAAGTGTGCTTCCTCTTTATCTATTATGTTTTTGAGCACAGCACACATTTGTTGTTCTGCTGGGAGAGGGTCAGCTCAGAAGCCTGTCAGTCCAAACCGCATGTGTTACAGCACATTCCTACAGACCTCCATTCTACAGAAAAGGGAGCAATCCAGGCTTGGACAAAGCAGCATTTGCTGGGCCACTCCACTGTCAGTCAGCATCCAAGGACACTTACTGCTCTGCTCTCACACTCTAAAATAGAGCAGTCAGCTTGCAAAACAGGAAAGCTGCCTCTTTCAGTGACAGCATTCACACCACAGCAGTAGTCCTGGTGTCTCTTTAGATAGCATCAATCCATCCCTTCCTGCTCAGGAACAAGTAACAGCACAATGAGCGTTTTTCCACACACCAGCATTTGCTGGCAGCCGGTGCTGTGCTACTCCCCCTACCCCGCTCAGGGACAAGTGGCCGCAGACTCCTGCAGCTGATTGCCACCACTTGTACTGGCAGAAAATCCACACAGCCGTCTACACCTCTGCCAGAAATAAGTGTTTCCATAGCAGGGCAAGGTAGTCCAGGCCAGTTAGCCCAACTCATGGAATCATCCTGCCCAACGGCCAAAGCCAACACACAGCTACATATTCTTTCACTTCTGCTCCCTTAATCAGAGGCAAAGGAGGAAAACAAGTAAGAGGAAATGGCAGGAGTGACACTGAACCTTCAGGAGAGACGTAGATTAGAAAGTTCTGGGTAGCTCGTCTGCAGCCAGTACTGCAGCCCATTTCAGAACAGAAGGCTTGCAGTAGAAAGCCTGTCCTCCAATACAAGATTTTTAAGTGAAGGTTCCTAATCACTCTGATTAACACACACAAATATGAGCAGTTTTGAAGACACTCTCCACCTTTAACAGGAGAGAAAGCTGTCCCTCTGGAGACTTAAATTGAAACTGACACAGAGTGACAGTGTTGGTTGAACAACAGCGTTTCAATTTAGTGCTTAATCTCACTTAAGGCTTGCTTTCCCTTTCAGTCACCCTTTGTTTGACATTCTTCTGCTTACTCACTGCAGGATATTAAAAGAACAAGGGTAAACACCTCCCTTCCTCCATACAGCAAATCTCAAATCAGAAGTGTCTATATTACAAAGATGCCAGTGGAGGCAACAGTGGGATCATCATTCTCCTACCTGGAGGCAATCATCTCATAAAAGCACAAAAACCCCACACGCATCAGGCGTCTGCTGCACAGGACTCAGCAAACGACACTGTTGCTCTCTCCTATTAAATTAAGAAGGAGGAGTTTGGGCTATTTTCTTTTGAAAATTGGTCAAGAAACATTGCCTTTCAAGAACACTTCCTGCACTGTATCTGCTGCCATGGAAACATCACTTTTTGAAAAGATATAGCTTATATACCCTCCCTTACCTGCAGCAATGTCCAGCACCCTCAGGAATTAGCAATCCACAAACAGCTCACTGATATTACATGGCAAATCTAGTCCCTTGTTTTCCTGCAAGATTTCTCTGTACCAGCTGAGGGACTTCCTGCCAATAAAAACTGCCAGGACATCTTCCTGTTAAAGGAGCAAACAGTTGTGAAGAAAGAGGACAAAGCCTTCCCTTCCCAGCCTTTACAACACTCAGGTCAGCCAAAGCAGATCTTGGGATGTCCTTACCCAGCAGGGTCAGTGCACGGCAGAAAGCATCATAAGCCCCAACACCCACTTCCTTTATCACCCAGCTCCTCCTGGGACTGTACTGACATCTGGCTCACAAAGCAGAAGTTGTTAGTCAAAGGCTGCTGTATTCAGCAACTGTAGAAGACAAGGAGGAAAAATGTACATACAAGATAGACAGGAGCATGAATAGAGATATGAATGACATAAAAAAGAATAGAGAGGACATTCCCAAGGCAGAGTAGTGCGATATGTGGTTACTGACAGCCCCTGCAGATGGAAGGGGCTGTGCTCTGCAGACTCTAGGCACAGTTCATAGCAGCTCAACAGCACTCGTGCCCAGGCCAGGAGAGATGTGAACATATGGCAGCCAACCTTCAGCCATGAAAACCAGCTGTTCCCAATTTACCCACAAAGCATCCAGATCAGGCAGAGCAAGGCACTTGTTCAGCCTCCACCAGCACATTTTTAAACCAAAGCCAAGTTGCAGTGCTTTATTTTAGGCCAGAAATGTCAGCCTGAGCCTCCAAGGCCTCCCATTGCTTTGGTGGGCATTCGCAGTGGGAGAAAGGGGGAACCAGTGGGCTGCTTCAAAGTGAGGGAAACTGGAACAAAAAGGAATTGCATCAGTTTCATGTTGGATTTTAAAAGCCCCAAGCTGTTACAGCTTGGCCTCATTGAAGGATCAAAGAACATAGATCCTTAGCTAAGCTTTCCTTGCACCAAAAGGTCTGACAGCAGACCTCACTCTGCCTGAGTAAAGGACTGTACTGACTGCTTGGGACAGCGTTTGCTGTAGGAGACAGGGATCCATGCACACCACAAGCAACAGATTCTTTCCACAGTTGGTGCACTGGGCTGGCCCCCCTCTCCATATTCTATTGAAGTGGGTGTGAGCATGAATGAAGAGTTCAAGTTACCCTTCAATGCTCGAGCATTAGAGAAGGCAGGAACAGCTGACACTGCTCCAGCCTCCAGCTGCCCACCCAAGTTATGCATCAGCTGTTCCAGCGCCCCTCCAACACAGCACACTGATCCCCCACATTTCTGTACCTCATTCATGCACTGGCTGAGAGAGGAGGACTGCAATGCCATCAAGTAACTATGTAATGCTGCCCCACCAAGTCAGGACCCTCAGCCTGAGTCAGAACAAGATTTCCCCCACCAATACAGTTTTTCATGCAAAAGAAATTAAAGCTTGCTGCTGTTCAAGGGACCTACTCGTAAGTCTTCTGATATTCGTCATCTTCAAGTCACTGTTGCAGACACTCAGATCAGTGAAATCATTCTTCCTTTGCAGTTCCCACAAGAGCTGTCCACTTGCATTTACTTACAAGTGTTTGATTTCACAATTGCACATTAAGTGAAAAAAAAAAAACATACCTACAGTACTGCAAGTACCTAGTGATAAGAAATCAAACAAAGCAGCAGGAAAAGGTGCAGCTTTGTCCAATGGTACAATGGGGGAAAACCTGTCCTACTGCCAGCAATATGGTCTTTCTCCACAAAAAAGAGTATTAAAGTCCATTCTGTCAGCCTCAGAAGTGGAAGTCAAGGCTCCAGGAAAAGAAAGGCTTTCACAGTCTCTCCAGAAATCACATGCAGTGTTTCGGCACTCTTTTAAACTACCACAAAAGCCTGAAGATTTGGAAAGACACTGGGTTACATAAGGGGAGTGTTGCTGAAGCATAAGAGGAACCCCTGAACACAACATTGGAGATGGATCATCACCAGATAACTGTGCTGTGGTGCATGTGTTTGTGAGACTGCTCAGTGGCACAATCTTCTCATTCAGAATATTGCTTCCACTGTAGGGGCAGCTTCATCCTCATTTTTCCACTAGTAAACTGTACCAGCACTAACAGTAACAGTGGAAAGTCAGAGAGAGACTGTTTTTGCAAGCAAAATCAGGTGTGGTTGTGGTTAGGTTGTTTTTTTTATTTTTTTGGGTGGGGGAATAGGGAAGAAGAGGGGACAACAACATCTTTGTGAAAGCACAACTGCAGTTATTAATCCATTCAGCAACTAAGTCCATACAGTGAATCAGATTTTTGTTCACAACAAGTTAAAGCAAAGCAACAGAACAAGGAACTCCTCATCTCAGAATAATATTATACCCATTTGGCTTGAGCTGACACTACTGCTTTGGTGCCTGTAATCACAGAGCAAGAGACTATTTCCAGAGCTGTTGGAGTGCATCAAGAATCACACGAAGCTATCCAGACAGTCCAAATATCCCTTGGCTGAAAACAAAGACATTTCAAGTGAAAAGTTGCTCAGTGATTCTGATGCTGCTGGTGGTAGGTAAGAACAACTTTTTCAGGACTGCCACCAAACCTGACTGCTCAAGAGAGAGAAGAGACTTAAGCACATTCTATACCTGGAGCATTAGCCTTGTCTAGTTTGGCTGCAGTCTTAGCCATAACCTAAATTTTCTTCCTACCTCCTAACTACTGCTATCTGAGAAAGTTGTCACCACAACAACAAAAGTGCAACCTCTGACTTGCAATTTTAAACAAATTAATTTCTGGTTGGAAGAGGCAATCTAGAATGTTTAAGGGCCTGGCATCCTGGACTTCAACCACATACCTTGGCTTTAGTGAGTAACAATACTGTATGATCAAGCAGTTTCCAATGCAAGCACTCCAGTTTGCCAAGAAAAGTGGTCTTTGAAGTCTAATTCTAAGGTATTAGAAGCCTTTAATTAACTGGCACAAGTGTGTTGACTATTCTAGATTTTCCCACTGTACCTGCAGATCTCCACCTCACCACAAAGAGAAAACAGCATAATTACTCCAAAAAGAAGGCAGAGGAAGAAGGTGTTGCACCATGCTTGCTCTGTAACAGTCCCTTACATCACACTAGGTACACTACTCTGATAAACATCCCGAGGTGCAATACCCTCTGTACGAAGCAATTTAAAACAGAAATGAGTACAATAGCCAAACAAGCCTCTAGTAAGCCACTAAAGTTTTTCAAAAGATCATGTTGTTTTACTCTCCTTTCCCATCAGAAATTATTCAAGACCCTGCAGTTGCAATAAAGACCTTTGCCTTTTTTTGTAGGAGAGCTTCAAGAACTTTGGGACAAATACTGAAATCAGTTTTAATGCTCCTCCAGTTGGAATTAAAATTCTAAACAAACTGACAGTTGTGCTATTTTCTGGCACGATTCTGTTTGTTGGTACCCAAAAATAGGGTTTGGGGGTTGTTTTCTTTTCTTTTCTTTTTTTTTTT
>VZDJ01000346.1:1620950-1639945 GCA_008694505.1 Cyanoderma ruficeps
TTTGTATTGAAGATAGACACAGGTCTTCAAAATGGTTGAAGGAAACTCCCTGAGGTGATTCAGCCCCTCACCAGATTACCTTCTGGTAATCTGTAAATACAGAGGAACTCAGAAGGAATTGTTAATTGTACAGGTGTACTACACAATCCTCAAAACACTTAACTGGGACCAAATCAAGGTTGGCTCCTGGACCAGCTCACCTGGCAGTGCACAGAGCTTGACTGTGGCAGAGTGAGGGGTACATTGTCAGGCCGTGCACCTCCGCCATCCCAGCTGCCGCAGGTGCACACTTCTGCCACCCCCGAGCATGCCAAGCAGGAAAACCCGGAATGAAATCACCCAAGGGCACAGACACTGAGCTGGGCCAAGCAGCCCTGCCAGCTTACTGCAGGTAACTTGGTGACCCCAGCCTGCCCTACCTCGTCGAGAGGAAAGCAGCTGGCATGTAGCTCAGCACCACACCATATAAAAGGCTCCAACTGATTCATGAATGGGTTCAATAAATGTAATACACCTCTGTGGGATAGGCTTATAGAGCAAGAGAACGTGCTTTGCCTGAATTCAGTTCAGTTTTCATCAGAGCACCAACTACTCTCTTGGGCAAGCAGTCCCAAAGTTTTGCGTCTCAATAAACCATGAAGTTTTAGGAAGAGTGTTGCAGACACGGCAGCCAGGACAACAGTTTTCCCAGGCAAAATGCACACCAGTGAAAGACCACAGAGCCACAGAGGCTCCAGCCCTGCTGCCACTCAGGGACCGAGGGGCAGCTGCCCAAACGGTGCTGCCAGCTGTGGAGCAACCCCGGGCTGGAGAGAATTAGAAGGGAACAAACCCTGCGAACAGCGCTGGTCAATCAAAAGTTGCACACTTGTAAAATGGCAGAGCTTTACTTTTACTGCAGGGTGAAAGCATAAAGTTTATTCTGCCCGCGAAGCGCCGCGGGAAGGCCGGGATGCGCTGGCCGTGCATCCGCGGCTGGGGGGCCCCGGGAGCTGCCCCGAGCTCCGCCGCCCGGCCCCGGTTCCGCATTTCCCGAGCCGACGGCCGGCGCAGCCTTGCCCAGGCCGCGGGCAGCCCCTTCCGCACCGCCCCGGGCCCCAGCGCTGCCTCGTCCGGCAGGGCTGGGCTGGGCTGGGCAGTCAAGGGCTGTGAGAGCCACCGCCGTCCCCGCCGCGCCAGCGCCGCCAGCCGCCCGGGGCGCGGCGGCAGCGCCCACCTCCCGCCCTACCTTGGTCCCTCGGGGGCTCCATGGCAGCCCCGCGCCCGTCCCGGTGCCCGCCTCGGCTTCCCCGGCTCGGCTCGGTTCAGCTCGGCTCGACGCCCGCCCCCGCCGGCGCCTGGGTGGCAGCCGAGGCACCGCCCGGGCCCGCAGGGCGGGGCCGCCGCCCGTCACTCAGCGGCGCGTCCCGCCCAGGTGAGCGAGCGCCGCCCGCCCCGCCCCGCCCCGCACAGGTGAGTCGCCCCCGAGCCTGCCCCTTGGTCGGACCCTCACAGGCTGTATCCTGGCTCCGGGGCAGCGCCTGGCTTTGCAGTGCTGCTGCACCTCGGCTTGTGCTGGCTGACACCGCGTGGTCCCGGCTCGGTGCGGAGAGGCACAACCAACCTGCTGCCCGCAGCTGGTGCGACGGGCAGGAGGAAGCTGCCACCGAAGAGATCCAGTTCACAGAATCAGTTAGGTTGGATAAGATCTCTGAGGTCATCGAGTCCAATCTATGACCAAATGCTAGCTTGTCAACTAGACCGTAGCACTAAGTGCAAAACCTAAGTTTTGCTTAAACACTTCCAGTGACGGTGACTCCACCACCTCCCTGGGCAGCCCATTCCCACGTCTAATCCCCTTTCAGTGAAAAAGTTCTTCCTAATGTCCAACCTAAACCACCCTGAGCATAGCTTAAGACTGTGTCCTCTTGTCCTGTTGCTGGTTTCCTGGGACAAGAGGCAGATTTCCACCTGGCTACAACCTCCTTTCAGGTAGTTGTAGAGAGTGATCAGATCATCCCTGAGCCTCCCTTTCTCCAGGCTAAACAACCCGAGCTTCTTCAGCCATTCCTCACAAGGCTTGTGCTCTAAACCCTTCAGGAGCTTTTGTCCTCTGGACACGCCCCAGCACCTTTGTGCAGCTGTGGAATCTTCCTTCTGTTTGTATATCAAAATATATCCACTCACACAAATTGTGCTGCTTTATGGAAGTTAAGCTGTGATTTTATTCCCACTTTAGAGATTGCCCTGGAAAACTCACTAGCATTTACACCAGGCAAGCTGATGGTCATGGCTGCCTTAAAGAGACTTCAGCATCTGAAGAGAAAACAACTGTTCTAGCTGCAATCCTAGCTGCAATCACAGATCTTTCTATTAAAATATCATTTGGTGCACAGAAGTTTTCATTATGCACTTTGACTGGCAGGCTGCCTTACCGAGAATATTAAGCTACCAAATAGATCTTTGCTTCACCCTTTTCAAATCGCTGGCCTTGACATCTATGGATTTGATTGTTTGAAAAGATCAATGTTTGTGCAGAATGAGCGGCAAGGCCTCCACGGCAGGGCTGTGTGAATAGCCAGATTGTCCCCAGCGTTCAGCATGCACGGTCACATGCTAAAGCAGAGCACAATAGAGAGTCATGAGGTGCCAACTCAGAATGTCCTTGCTTTGGATAACAAATGGTGGCAGCAAATCCAGGTAGTTTTCGATCCACAAGGCAGCTGAAGAATGTGAGTTTTTGCTAGAGAGAAGGAAAGCATGTTTATATTTGAGGATATGCATAGTTGCAGCAGGAGGTTGTTTGAGTGGTGCCATAAAAATGGGAAGTCAATCAGAATATACCCTTCATGTTTATATTTTTTCCCAAATATATGACTCTCAACACAAACTCCTCCCACATATCTCAGATATGTTTTATGACTGCTTCAAGAAAGAAATTCAAATAGGTACATCTGCTTCTGTTAAAAAAAAATAGATTTCTTTTCCCCCACAGTACTTCACTTGAAATCCCAAGCTTTCCCACTGACCAGCTGATATGTGTTATATTATCTGTAATCACAGTGGAAGAATATCAGTAGCAATAAAAGTTGCCCTCCTTTGCAGGTACTTTTCACTACCAGCAGCCCTGGCAGCTCTGAAATGCCTGTCAAGAACCAACTTGCAGAACAACGAAGCCGTCAGCATCTCACCACCTCTTGTAGGGGAAGGGATATTTCACTAGCATGTCCAAAAAAGCAAGAGCTAGCCATCAGGAAAGGAGTACTGCCTGGAGAGCTGACTCAGTACCCTCTGCTAGTGACACTCCCACCAGCCCACCTGAGTCTGAGCAGAGTAGAGCACTGCTGATTCACTCACTACCCACCCACCTGAGGATTGCCCTGTTCAATGCAAGTGCAGCCCAAATGTACAGTCTTGTTCCCAGTTTGCTGAACTCAGTGTCTAAGCTTAGAAATATCCCCTTCCCAGTCCTGCTGGATTCTCTGCTGTTCAATTTCCCTAGCAGCTGTGGCCCTCTCAAAGTAGCAATAGGGCTACATGTGATACCAGATCCCAAGCAGATCTCCAGCTGTCCTGCCCAGAAAAAAATGAAATGCAAGAGAGACAGACAAAACTTATCATCTTCAAATACAACGATGTCTTGCCTTCTTACACATTGCCCTGACTAGCAAGGAGATGGAATTGTTGTAACAAGCATCTGTTACTCAAACTGAAGATTGTTAAAAGTTGTATGAATGTTGCCTACGGGCTCCAGTTATGATCACAGAACATAAACACATGAACTGAGAAGAAAAGACTGGATCTGTCCTGAAGGTCCCGTTGTGTCTATGAAAAAGGACAGAAGTGTAGGACAGTGGCACTAGTGGTGTACTGAGCTCAGTGTCTGTGACTTCTTGTTTCCTCCAATCAGTTATGAAAATAAAAACAAACACATATATGTATAACAACCTGGTGTAGTGGAAGGTGTCCTTGTCCACTTTAGTGGGGTTGGAACTAGATGATCTTTAAGGTCCCTTCCAATCCAAGCCATTCTATGATTCTATAGAAGGCAAACCTATCAGAACTTTGAATCGCCTAAATACAGGACTTGAAAATACTTTATCCTCAGTGGTAATGGGCCTGTCCTGTGCAAGGGATGTTTATAACCAGGGAATATGGCTAGAGCAGCAAACACAGAAACACCTGACACTATGGCTGTATATCACATTTCATTTCCCACTCATGGCCCTGGAGCCTTCACAGCCCTCTGCCATACTGATTGGCTTGATTTCCTGCTGTGGAGTCACAGCTCAGTTCTAAAATACATTCCCCCTAGATCAGCTGTTTATTGAAAATAACTGGCAAGGCAGTCAGAAGTGAATAAAGACCAAGGTGTCAAAGTATTTATACTGCTGAAGTCAATGTATATTGAAGAATATACATTTAAGACTCACTTATTTTCATTTTATTTCAAAATGCAGCAAAGAGCACCATTGGCTTGGCTTCTTTCAAAGCCTAGAATGATTTTATTAAGCTAAACCTCCACCCACTTACCTCTTCTAGGCAGAGAATTAAGCCCCTAGCTCCCATAAACCTGTTCCAGGCTCGGGGGAAGTATTCTGCCATGGGTTAGGATCATGTTCAGAACCTCCAGTGGAAATGGTTCCAGTGCATATAGAAAAAGTTCACAGGATCAGAAGGGTGTGACATTCAGTTTTAGTGAGAGAAGAGCCTTGTTGCTCTGCTGTGTTCTTCTAAGGACATTTATAAATATTCACTGTGATGCAGCTAAGCACAACATTCTCTGGCTCACCTTGTAGCCCCTTCCTCATAACTCTCTTACAAAGTAAAAATTCAAAACCCCTTTAGCAGAGGACACACACATTCTGAACCACCAGTATAACAGGTAAATAAAAACTGTAACATACCTATATTTACCATATGCCAAGTGAATATCACTGGGATATTGGTGGAAGCAAAACAGACAAGAAAGCACACTCCGTCCCTCTATTTTATTGCCTGATGCACCAAGCATAATCCTGAAAGCCCTTAATGGGATCAAAGTCCTGGCAGCCAGTGAGGGACATACACTGGATCAGAAATGCTATGCAATATGTCCCTCCTGAGGAAGCATTAAAAGTCCCTAAAATCAGATCTGTCCATGCCAAATTAGCTGTACAATCGAAAAGAGACACTGAATGTGTAAGAGCCTATTTAGGCTGGTATCATCTGACTCACAAGTCAAAGAGTTCATAGTTTTGAATGATGTATTTCTTGCTAAAACTCTTCTGTGAAAAATAAATTCTTCACACCTCTTAGTGTCTACAGGTCAAGATCATACCATGCTTATCATACACTGGGATAGATAAGCAGATGCTTAGTGGGATTCTAAAATCCTGTAGGCTCCTGCCTCACCACAAGCAAAGTACACCATGTTGCTGCAAATATCTGTGGGTGCCTTTCCACCTCTTTAAATGCCTGAGTGTCTCCAAGTCCAAGGCCACTTTTGAAACCAATCCTGAATTCATTAAATGCTGAACACCCTGCAGTTCTAAGCATTTGAGTGAGAACATTGAGGCTAGGGCTAATGGAGATGCCTCCAAAAGAAATTGGAGGTCTTCAGCTGAGTAGACCACCATAGAGAAGCCTCCATGAGCATTGCACAGCGGTCAGTTAGCTGTGAGACTGTTACTTGTCCTGGATCAAATCCCAAAATCCTTACAGGAACTAAACCTTCCATCAAAGGACCAAACTTCAGCTGCCTACATGAACTTGTTTCCTGTAAGTAATCTATGTGTGTAGCGGTGTGTTTTAGTTCTATCAGTTCCATGTATGTATTTGTTTCATGCTTTCATG
This sequence comes from Cyanoderma ruficeps, assembly GCA_008694505.1. Lineage (NCBI taxonomy): Eukaryota > Metazoa > Chordata > Aves > Passeriformes > Timaliidae > Cyanoderma > Cyanoderma ruficeps. The sequence goes on from VZDJ01000346.1 coordinate 1,626,765, forward strand.
CTGTTTGTATAAGTTATAATGGTTTGTTCCTTGTACCCCCGTATTTACCCCTTCTTGGTTTTACCCCAATTACAGTTATATGTCAATCATATGTTGTATAACCCCTGGGTCCTGTCCATCACTTCGAAGTCTCACCCTGGGTCTAGAACATTCCAGTGAGGTCATCAAGTGATCAGGCAGAATCTCCACTGTTCCCTCCTTGATTTGTTCCACAGTCTGTCCTTTATGTACAGAGGCACGCCTTCCATTCCCCTTATTGGTCCCACACTGTACCCTTCCCCTTGCCCTTCCCCTGTATTTAAGGTGCTGCACAGGGATGATCTGCGCTCTGTTGGGCAGATCCTCTGGTGGTGAGGTGGTTCCTTGTGGACATCAATAAACCCCAGCTGCTGTTCACCCATCAGAGTCCTCCCTTCTCTTCCTCGTCATTGCTCACGCTCTGGTCGTGGCAAAGGCCCCACAGGATCGGGAAGGTATCCCCGGACACTGGACCGTACCTCTCACTGCGGCCGGTGTCAGGGCTGGCCAGGCCAGGCAGGAGAAGGCTCCTGAGACACCGAGACCACCACATGTGTGCGTGCAAAAGACTGTTAGCTGGGAGTTTGCACCTCCCACCTATAGTAGCTTTTGGCACCCACTGTGTACAGGTGCTAGCAAATGTGGGGTAAAAGGACTTGGAGTGGGAAGTAAATTTTTTAAATAAATAAAGGAAGAAAGAATTCAAATCCCGCGTTAAATCTGCTACAGAGGCACTAGAGGGAGGGCTAGAGCACCGCATGAGTCTGGAATTTGCATGTCTCTTCGTTATTTCATTATTTCCCAATGAAGGAAGAGTACATGCTTATTTTAGTTAAGTCCCCAAATCTAACACATTTTATTTCACATGAGATACATACAAGAAATTGAGCAGAGATGTGCACAGAGATGCACGAATGCTGTAAATGTATGTCTAGGAATACCTCGTATTTCTCTTTCCCCCCTCTCCCCACCCCTGCTACTTTCACTTGTGAGCAGAGGAAACGTTTCTAACTTCTCATTACCTATTTATCTTGTAACACAACTGTCTTTGATAGCATTTGCTCAATTACAGCTCCGGGAATGATGTCATAAAGTGTTCTCAAGCCTTGTAGCTTTTTCCAGTTATGACACAAATATATTGATTAGAGAGCAGTCTTTTCTTTTTACCATGCATCATCATCTACAGCAAGCTTTAATGCTGTAATAAATATACCGTAGATAAAGCCTTAGCTAAACGAAATCCATGTCAATTGACTGCTGCTAATTAGTTGGTTACAATTATTCTACTTCAGAAAATAGGTGAAATGGAACATTTTCACATTCTAAAATTGATACTGGGAATAGAATGAGGTCATGTCTTCAGTAACTCATTACTAAATTATTTTTAAGGCTGCAGTGCTGTACAGTTACTACATGGTAATTAAGAACCAGAGGATCTAGGTTTAAATTGTAATTAACTTTCAGTATGCTCTTGTGAGATGACTATGTGCTGCCAGGTCCATTTTATTACTGGTAAACCAAAACACAAGTATTATTTATTATTTTTTAGAAGCAGGAAAAAAAAAAAAAGAAAAGCAGAACTGAGGCCAGAAGAAATATGTAGGAGTGCAGTTACAATGTTACAGGGGAGGAAAAAAGCAATAATCCAATTAACTAAGAGTACTGCAAATTGTTTATGTATTTTACAGGCAGAAGAAGTCTAATGGGAAAGCCTGCTTGCTTGCATAACAGAAGCCATAGGACTTCAGCCTTTTGAATTCCCTCAGACATTTTTTCCTTACCAATTTTACAAACAAGAAGTCAAGGCTCCTTGATAATGTAACATCTAGACTATTGAAGAGACATAATCTGTGTTTCAGGCTTCTAAGTATATAGCTGTTTTCATTGAAAAGGCATTCCACTGAGCTACACAATGTAAAGTGAAAATAAGAGCAACAAAATAGACTATAAACACTGAGATTAAACTTTCATTCATCTCATTAATATTTTACTAGTAACACTGTCTACTCCCTGCTGCCATTAGTATAGTGAGTAGGCAGTTCCATCACAGTCTGACTTAGAAATGTTTCCAGTAAGAGATGCACAAATCAGATGCAGCTCATATGAGTTAGTTTTTTCTCCAGACTGTTGTGAAGCCAACTATGCTACATGTCTTAACATACTTCCTAGCTGATCTTATAAAGCTCACTTTGAAACTCCTTGCAAAAATCATGCCTTGAAATTTCCCCAAAGAAGGCAGACCGTGCTTCCAATTTCAGCCATAACAAAACAGATAAAGCAAGTCTCCTCCTTTCTTTTCCCACAACTATCTATTTGTTTAAAAGCAGCACAGAGTTCATCCAGTTTCTCAGACAGCCTTAACCTCCACCAGAACTTCTCAAGAACGGGACAGCCACTTCCCTCCCCGTCACCAGCAAAGAGTCACAGCTGTGGTTCTGTGAAATCACACACCAGTCAGCCCCTGGCCCAAGTGGGTTCCGGTTTTTTTTTTCCCTTCAAAGAGAAAATGACTGTACTCCTTTCATTTGCAATAGCCTGTAGGTTTTGGTCTGAATAATACATTGCTGCTGTGCTAAATGCAGGCATGGAGGCATTCTTGTTTGTCCATGCATTTACTGAATTTTATGCTTGTAAGCTATGATAAAGCCACACTTCTGGCTGATGGCAAGCAGTGCATGTGCAGTTACCTGCCCACTAACCCAAAGGAGAATTTATGCCTCTTAGAGCAATGCCGTGTCCTCCTACAGCACTAGACAGGCCACATAGAGATGTTTACGCCTTCGTTCCAAATTTGTATCTCTCAGCTCCTCCTTGACCTCAGCTGTCCTCAGTTCATGCTGTGAGAATTTCACTCTCAGTCCTCACTGCAGCAGCAGCAGCTCTCCAGATCAATATATAAATGTGAACTGGGTATATAACTGTGAAGCTTCTGTCTGTGAGAAATTCCCCCTACTCTCCCAAATTTTTTTTTTTTATTACACATTCTTCATTCCCATTACTTCACTAAATAAATAGTCAGAGTTTCTCATATGAATCTGACTAATAGCTAGACTTGGTTTCAGTACAGATTCCGTTTCCTTCATGATAGCAGAGGCTGTTGATTGTTCCTAGTGTGCACTCAGCAAGACGGCTTTCCTTTGTTGCTTTGGGGGAAAGTCATTCCAGGCACATCAACGTACTTACCCCACTGCAGGGCAGGACCTCACAAAGCAACCCAGAATTTAGAGGCACAACAGCCTTGTGCTTTTAGATCTTTCAGGTGGGTCCATTGAGCTTCTGGCTCGAAGCTGGGACGTGCTACACATAATGACACTCACTTTGCACTGCAGTTAGGGGCGTTGCAAGGGCAAACTCCTAATCCTTACTGTAAAGCCCTGGGAGAATGCAAAGCACGACAGGAGGTTTGAGGAAACAGCTGATTGCCTGTTCTCCCTTCTTCTGCTGAAAGGGTTTGTATGTGCTCCCTTTCACTCAAAACCAGAAATCAATGCATGACAGCCCCCCCCCTACACTCACAGACATCTCTAGGTGCTAGCAGGTCCTGCAATTCAAAGATTCATGATAATTAATCATTTAATCAAGGTCTTCAGAGAAGCAATATGTTGGTTTGCTGAAGGAAACAAGCATGTGAAGGGTTTTGTTGTTCAGCTTGGAGCCAGACCCTGCTCTTCTGGGTGAAAAACTAATATTTGTGGCTGCTGTCTCTGAACACTGAACTGTCTGTTTTTATTTCTCCTGTGGTAATGGTACATAATGGTATCTTCAGTGTGCATTCAACTTAATTATCTACTGCTGTCAACATAAAACAGCCTATGACAGGGCCCATAGTTTCTTTTGCAGCTCTTGTATGGTTTATCCTTAGGGTTAATAAAGTAAATCACTATGTGGCTCTGTGTCTCTAGCCAATTTCAGTGTTAAGAGAAAATATCACAGATAACATAGCTAATTCTCTTCTGTACCAAGACAGAGTCAGAGTCAATTCACTGGTGTGCTGTTTTCACTGTTATCAAAACAGAAAATGAGAGGGGAGTTTAGCATGCACCCTGAAGAAATTAAAGACATGCTACACATTCCTTTTCCTTATTGAGCAGAGCAGTAAAAAAGAGGTTTGTCTAATTATGAAAAAGTAATTAACATTTGAAGATGTATCCTGTTCCTGTGAGGAAGCTTGATTTTGTGCAGAGTATTTCTTTCAAACGAGAGACTCCAAGTGCCTTGCAGTATTAAATATGTCAACTGAAGAACTAAATAATAAATAAGGGCCAGGGGAACACAGAGCTTTTAGAAGAGCTTCCTCTAAGTGGTCATTTCTTTCATATTTAAAGAGGATGTACATACACTGCTTCTGCTCAGCCCTGCTCACTGCCCCCCCAAAAAAAAACCCAAAGCAACCATCCTCTCAAACTGGCTGATGATAAGTACCCCACCTATTTACATGCTCCATCTCTCTACACAAAAATGCACACAATAAGAGAAGGTGTGGATGTTTAGGAAGTCAGTTTCCACATGGATGATTTCCTTGGCTTTTACTTGCCTTAACTGCATAACTCTTCCAGCGATTCATTTCTGCGGCAGCTGCCACCTCACTGCCATTGTGCTGTCTCACTGTCCTCGGACAACATTTGGAAGGTGCATGTAATTATTTATCAAGCCAGGGAAAACGTGAGCACCCTCCATGTGATATTTATGAGCTTCCCCCAGAGCACCTCCAAGTGCTGTGCGATGCATTTTTACAGGGGTTGTAGTTCAGCAGTCTGGTCTGCTAACAGTGGATTCCCTTCTTGCTTCTTCATGCATGGCTTGCAGCTTCCCACCCTGCAAGCCCTATGGATCCCTCACCCCCATCAGAACAGGAGGAAAGGAGAGACCAGCAGACCAGAGAGCAAAACCAGCCCTTAAGATAGCAGCTGGAGGAACACATTCCGAGGCAGCATTGCCAGGGACAAAAAATGACAAAGCTCCAACAGCCTTCCTTTCTCATAAAGCTTCTTACATGGCTTGTCTTTATTTACCTTGTCTTTGCTTCTTTATAGTCAACAGAAATATAAATACTAAAAGGATCGGGCAAGAATGTACCCTTTCACAGCCTTAATGGATGTGTGTATGCTGAGCATGTGAGCTGTGGTAAGTGGCCAGACTACAGCCTCTTTATTGCCACTTATCTCATTTAAGACAAGATAAAGTCTCCAAAATCATGAAAATGGTTTTTAAAATGGCATTTGATATAATTCTGATTCGTTTAACTTTCTTTTCCCATCAAGAAACTTGAGGGAGCTTCCTGCCCTCAGACTCACCTTTCTGCCTTCTGGGCAGCTCTAATGACACAGTGCTGTCCTCATCTAGATCATGTGCAGACTGGGTCAAAACAGCTTAGTTAATGCTACTTCATAAAGAAAAGAAGAAAAATGGAGGTGAATGCCATACATAATCAAGAACTGGGAGACAGTGACACTTGGGGAAAAAACACCAAATATTATGTTTACATCAAGCTGCAAGACTTACCACAAATTCGATGTCTTGTGCTCAGAACTCATTTTCCAAACCCATTGGTTACTATTTTTATATCGCTCCTACAAGCTTATTACTATTATCTCTACCTGAAAAACAACGCCAAATTCAAACAGAAACACATTTTGCAGGCCCAGTCAATCGCATTGCATCTTTAGTTGTGATGCTGCAATAAACAGAGACATATTTGTCTATTGTTATTAATTTTTTATTAGTGTATATATTTTTACACAGAGCTTTAGACCACAAAGCTCTTATGAGGGGCAGCTGAGGAAACTGAGCCTGGAGAAAAGAGGGCTCAGAAAGGATCTTATCACTCTCCTCTCTGCCTGAAATGAGGTGCTGGTGATTGTCTTCTCCCAAGCAACAAGTGACAGGATGAGAGAAAGTGGCCTCAAGATGCACCAGGAGAGGTTTGGTTTGGTTATTAGGAAAAACTTCTTCACTGAAAGGGTTATGAGGCACTGGAACAGGCTGCCCAGGAAAATGACTGATTAATTACCCCTGGAGATACTGAAAAGATGGGTAGATGTAGCACTTGAGGACAGGGTTTAGTGGTGAACATGGTGATGTTAGGTTAATGGTTCAGTTTGATAATCTTAAGGGTCTTCTGCAACCTAAGTGCTTCTGTGATCCTGTTCTATGGAACTCTCTTGCTGTCCATCACCCTGTTGTGCCAAGACAAGGCAGAAGGACTGGCTGTGCCAATCATTGCAGCTACTCCAGCCCAGCTCTGCAGTACCTAACTCTGGGATTTTCAGTGATGTAGCTGTAGAGCAAGAAACTGAGCTGCAGGTTGTAATCTAGCCATAGGGCAGCAGAAATATAAACTGCAGATGAACCCTGGATTTGCACAGCTACACATAACCAGATCCTGAGCTAGTTAGGGCATACTTCCAAAAAACTTATCTTTAGTTGTGAGTCCAGTATACAGAGGTGTCTTTGTTTGCCATAAGGTACACACTGCAATGGGAGTAATCCGAATAATCTCCACAGAGTATATTACAACTGAGCTCAGAGATGAGTTTATAGCACAGATCAATCTGACAGCACTTATTCACATGAAAATGGAGTCAAAATAGTGGTTCTAAATATTTTTTTAGATTTTGAGATATCTATCTGGAAGGTAACACCTCTCTTATATAGCTTGAGGTTTCATGTGTCCTGTGCCTAGGAATTCAGGAATACCCACAAACCAGGAGGGGTGGATTTGAGCTTTAAGGCCCCCATTCCCTTGTCTTACAATTGGTGTGGTATTCTTACAGCAAAGGCAACAGGGGAAACAGAGACCTTTTACTTATATCACATTGCTTTGCTAGAATGTCGTGAGAATACTTACATGTGACATTATGTGACAGCTGAATAATGCTTTTAATAAAAACATAACCCAGTCAGTGTCTTCAGCCCGGTGACTCTGCTTTTCATAACACGCTTTATCAATGTCAGGAAGCTGTCAAAAGCTATAAATGGCACTGAAGGAAAGTGCTAATGTCATTCCTCAAGCCTCTGATCTACATAAAGGGAAAATATTAACATGGAGATATTAACACCAGATATTTCTTGTTCTAAAGGTGCAAGGGTTTTAACTAAAGCATTTAGAAAATGTCAACAGATTTTTCAACCAGCATGAATCAATATAGTTGATATTGACTTCAGCTTAGATGAGCTGACTTCTACTGAGGATACAGTATAAATATTGACAAATCTGCTGTTATTTCATTGGAAATAATGAGCTGGGCAGAAACAGCTTCAGCATGTGGCCACACAAGGCAATTCAGTTTCACTTGGGTTTTGAATTGAAGGCAATTTTAGAGAATGTGGTTAAATCATTCTCTGGAAAGCCCAAAACGAGTTAGTGTTGTAAGGAGCACAGTGCTGCTCCCCGGCAGCACGGCCAGCAAAGCTGAGCCCTCACCTACAAAGAGCTGGGGTGCTGAGAAGCCAGGACAGGATCAGGTGCAGGCAGTGACCAGCATCAGACACAGGTGAGTGGTCACCAAGCAAGTCTGTACAGTGGGACATGTACAGGGGCAAGGCAGGGGTAGCAGTGTGATTTTAGATGGTGGAGTTGCTACCTATTTCCCAATAAGCATCTCCTGTGAAAAAGCCGCTTGGGGAGGATTCAGACAGGTCAGGTCCACACATCACACATGCCACAGTTAGGGTCAGCAAAGAGAGGCAAGAAGGGCCTTTGTATGATTCAGTTCCAGCAAAGGTTTATTCTGGCATGCCAGAGGGAATCAGGAACAAAAGACCTTGCCATGTGCTGTGCACTGGCCTAAACAGAGGTCAGGAACCAATGGTCTGAGGGCACATGGGCAGTACAAGGGGCAAGGCAAAGGTCAGTGCCCTATAGGGAAGACAAGCCTGGCCACCAGGGATACCACAACCAATGGGGAAGCGGGAAAAGAGGAAACCATGAGAACCAGGGGCATGAGGAGAGAAGGAGACCAGGGCGGACCACACAGTGTTGCAAGACACCACCCTACAGGGGAAGTCTTCTCCTCCAGCCTGCATGGAAAACTCTATGGTAGATCTTTCCAGGGCAGGACCCTGGGAATTCCCCTGAGAGGTTTGAGGGATTGCACAGTCAGGAAGCTGATCTGGAGGAGCTGGATCAGGGTGAGCACCACAGCAGCAGCAGCAGCCATGGCACAGGCATCACTGCAGCACAGCAGCAGTGCAGTGCAGTGGGGCCAGGGGTAAAGTCTCAGCTAAAAACAGCTCCCAGGAGGCAGGAGGACAGGCCTGAGCTGTTGTGTTTCTTCACAACAGCCCTTATCATTGGAGGCTGGTTGACCTTGGATATAGCCAGTTATGCTCCAGAAGGGAATTTGCCCAGGGGTCTAGCAAGGAGGTTCCATTTTTTCATCCCTGTTTAGAAATATGATTGTCTCCACCATCTTCTACTCCCTTTGACAGATGTCAGTCAGAACTGCATCTCATTAGTATGAATTAAAATTTTCACAAGTCTTCAGCAGGCTAATTGTTGAGTGACTTCACAATAAAAGAAGAAAGCAAGTGTATTTTAATTTTAAGAATACATCTGGAGGATTGGAAGACAGGTTTAGGTAGAAGAAGAGCTTTTTAACATGCTGCTTGCTCTTTGCGGGGAGTATGTAAACTGGGAGTATCCCTGTAAATAAAGTAATCCATGTAGAGGAACTGGTGCATCCCTGTGCAATCACACAAAATACATGTTATTGCTACTATTGCTCCTCTTACTAAGCACATCTACCACTTTGGGGGGATCATGTTGTAAATGTGGCTTTAATGTCAATTAAAGACAGGTATCTCAGGTAGGCTTGAAGTAGATGGGCAGCCTGGCAGCTTCCCTTGCCAGGAATGGCTCTGCACACCAGGACTGGGTCTGGATCCAGCAGCAGCAGATGAAAGTGCATATGGAGCAAGCTCTCCTTCCTCAGTCTTCTATACAAATGCTGATGCCTCTGAAAAGAGAAAAAGTTTGATTAATGTGGTTGCTTTCATTTTATTAATTTCATGCTATGTACAGGCATAAATAGGTGTGGTGATAAGAAGCAGCGATGGAGAAGGCAACGGGCACATTGAGAGCCAGAGAGGGGACATGTGGACCGACTACAATATTAAATATACAAACTTTTCGGTGCTTGTCATATTACTTAAATATTTGGAGGTGGGCAGTCATGTGTTGGAGATGGAGCATATGTTAGGTTTAAAGAAAGGGAAAATTAGAGGTTGTGTAGAATCAGACAGGAAAATCTTAACCCAGAGGCTAATTCTGATTTTTCATAGGACTCCCCACTGGTGGAGTAACTTCCCAGTGTCTGCCTTGGGAAGAGGGAACTGCCTATCTGCTTGTGGAGGCCAGTGATTCCCTGCTGAACCAGCGGGACTATGATATCACTTATCTGCTTCTGAGGATGGAAAGAGACATTTACACCAGATCCCACCAGAGAGCAGCAGTGTTTGAAGTAACCACTGTCAGATAATTTGGACTTTAAATGACTGACTGTCCAGAGCTCTTCTTTTCTAGACATAGCAGTGGACATACCGTTTGTGATGGAATGGGAGATAAGAAAATTAGAGACATTTTTCCCCATCTTCATTCAACACATTTCTAAGATCTAGCAACAGACCCTGAAGAATCTGTTTCTCAGCAGCAGCTGGTAGAACCTGAAGCCTGGATGCTGCTGTTCAGTGCTCAGGACCTCCAGGGATCCTACATCTGGGTAAGTCAAGATCAGTATTTGGTACATGCTGGCTTTTTCCTTGGGCCAGGAGGGAACTACAAAGTTTTTGCTGTAAAGTAATAGAGCTCAGGAGTATTTCAGGAATAAATATTCGAAAAGTTACGTGAAATGATGAAATGCAAGAGTGTCCAGTCATTCGGCTTTGGACATTTACTGAGTTAGGCCTATATTTCTGTGTGAAAGCCTAAAAACCTTACTATGTTTATTTATTGATCTAGCAGCTTTCATTCCATAAGTTGGTAAATTGCTGTGGGAAATGAGCAGCTTGAACTTTTCTGAACTCCCACATATTGGTTGCTCTAAGCAAGATCCAAGTATGGCAAAGAGGCTTGTCACTGCTACAATCTCATATATAGAATATGTGAAGAAAAAAAAGGCAAGAGTATTTGTGGAGGGAATTTTTTGCAATTAGGCAACCTCAAAATAGACTGTTGGCCTTGAATTTGCCAGAATGGAGAATCAAATGGATTTAGTAAAGGGCAAATAATTCACAATAATAGTGTCCCATGTTTCCATCTTCACCCAGAACAGATGTTTTTCTAGCTCATAGCAGGAAATAATGGTCCCAAAGTGAGAAAAAAGGGAGAGGGGAAAGCAAAGCTCTTTTAGATAAAGCTGGTGTAGATGCTGCTCTGGCTTGCAGATGGATACTTCCCTCCAAAACTCTCAGAGCTAATCTAGCCAAGAGTTCACTTTGGCTAACTCATGAGCAATTCCAAAGAAACCAGTTCTTGATTAAATTCAGGAGGCTAATCTCATGCTTTGGACTTGACCTATTCTGTTCTGGGTGTCCTGCATTCCTAACTCTGGGTTACAGGAAGATAAAGTTGTTTCTTCAAGCTCTTGGAAAGAGATTGACATGGAATGAAGGCAAATCTGATGGAAAGGCTCCAGGGACCAAATGTCAGGCCAGCAGCTCTTCATTTGAAGAGAGCTAAAAGAAGAAGGCATCCTAGGCAAATGATTACTAAGGAGTAATGATTTGTTCAAGCCACTGAAAGGATTCCTGACTCTTTAGTCAGGAATCCCTCTCTTTACTTGACCTGAATACACATGTATTCCTTCTTTGTATATTTTATGCTGTTCTGGCTTGTAGCATGCATTCTACTACTGTGCCCTGGTTTGAATGCTGTTTTCCTATGTCATTTGGAGCAGTCTCAAGAAAGAAAAGATAAGAAAAATTGTTCTAAAGGAAAGAAAAATTAGCAAAATGGACATTTCCATCCCTAGTATCTGGGGCAACAGATGGGGTGGTGAAAAATATGCCTGCAGGTCAAATTCTGCTCCGATCACTCTTGTGCTCACCAGAGACAGTTCTAATTTAGAGCACTGAGGATCATGCACTATGGGGCTACACTTTGTCAATTTATTATCCCTCACCCTAATCTGGTATACAAATCATGACAACAGGCAAGTGTGTAGCAACAGCTGTAGATTGCTTGGTCCTAGTAAGCAGAGTTAGATCAAGAGGTTCAAATATGAAAGAACTTCTACATGTCAGTTTAAAAAGCTCCCATATTTTCTCTGTTAAAATATCACATCAGCCCACTAGCAGCCTTTCAGAGAAAAGGTAGAAACAAAATGGAGAGAGAGGAAGTTGATAAATAAACTATTTTCAGTATCTATTCTCTAAGAATTTATCAGGATGAGATAAAGGAAGTTGTTCAGAATTTTCGGCAGGCCGCTTTGTAAGTGATAACATTGAGTCAAAAAGAGAAAGCTCTTTTTGTTTGATTGGTTTTGGTATTAACAACTCTATGCTGCATTGGTATGCAGACTGATTAAGCCTTCCCTTTGCCATTCAACACACAAATGGCCAGAAACCAGCATCTCCATCATGAGTTTCATTTCTTCCTGGATTATGTTTCTGCCATGTATCAGTTGGCTCACCCCTATAGCAGCATTAAGCATTTACATAAAGCAACTAAAATAGGCAATATGAATTACCTTTGAGTTGTTCCCTATTTAGGTATTGTCTGTGAGGATTCATATTTTCATGTCTTGAACAGGAGTTTTATCTCTGATTCCAAGCAAGGTGTATCTGCAGACATGGCAAACTGGCCCAGAGATCACGTGGGGACCTCAGAAAAGTGTGCAAAACCTGTTCTTCTGGATGCCTACTTGCAGATACTGGAACTGTGGAATAAAGCAACGTGTAAATAAGTTACTGGGTCTTCAGATAGGATTATACTGTAAGAAAACACTGCCTTGCTCCAGGAACTGTTCCTGGATGTTTCCTGCAATATGTGAGGAATCAAAAGAAAACACTGAGAACTGCAGAATCATCTTTGTGCACAACCAGTGTGCAGCCACATACGGAATTTTTCAGGGTTATGTGGGGTGTAGGCTGTGTCCACCTGTAGGAGGATATATCAGCTACCCACATGGTGCCCAGGGTGGACAAATTATCATGCATACTTAAAAGGCTTTCATCTTCCTTTGGGGAAGATGAAAACAGGAGCTCCTGCAACGCAGTGTGCACAAAGGAAGTATTTCACAGAGGTACCAATCAATAAATGATGAATTGCTCTGGGCATATCTCAACCATAGCAACTGTGCTCATCTGATGGGAAGGCTTTGCTTCACATCAGTGAAAGCAGCAGGGACAAAGTGCGTGGGAGCCACGCAGGAAGGCTTGGGGGGAGGCTTGTAGTAGAGAGCAAAATAAGTACAGAATGGGAAATGTTCAAGAATGTTTGCCAATGACGATGTTGATGATGATAATAATAATAGTAGTAACTAAAAATAGTAAAGGTAAAAGAGCCTGCTTACACATAAGGCTTACTAACTGTTCTAGGGCAGGTGTGATAGTGAGTAGAGAGCAGCATAAATTTTCAGAAGTACCTAAAAAGATGTAGTTTATTTCTGGGCTTTGGGCACTGCTGGTATAATACATACAAAGCCATTTATTTGTCTTGGACAACGTGCGAGAAATCCCAGGCCTAAGGGTTTGAAAAATCATTTCTTCCTTCACTACTAAAATCTCAGCCATTACCATTAATTTAATCATCTGCTGGTGTGTGGCTGATGCAAACATTCCTTTATAACCCCATAACTACTTCCTAACTATTCATCTTCAGTTGATGGGCAGGCAATAAACACCTCTTCACAGATCATTGACTGATTTAACTAGGTCCTAGGTTAAAAAATTACAAGATTGCATTGCCGGTAAGTCTTCACCCTGCAGTCCCTTGTGCAGATGTTTGGAGCAAGAGTAGCATCCAGTGGTCAAAATGTTAATTGCATTATAGGAGGGCATTGCATGTTGGAAGTATCTTAACAGCTCCAGCTTTCTTGCAGCAAAAAAGTAGGTGAGCAGAAGCCTTGAAAATTCAGGGTCGTGCTTACATTGCACAAAGGAAACCTACACAGAGTAACACATCTGTCTTTCTAGGAGGTTGGTGTGTGTTTTCCTGCTCATGC
>VZDJ01000346.1:1639969-1738399 GCA_008694505.1 Cyanoderma ruficeps
TGCACATGGATACCATGCACCAGGTCATGTTCTAAGGAAAGGAGGAGGAAGGCAGGTGGGGAGGAAGGCGCTGTGGCCTTGGTCTGATGTCTGTGGAATGAAGCCTTGAGCACAGGACACTGCAGAGCAGCTGTGCTTGCAGTGCTGTGACTTGTCCTTAGCTCAAGGACCTCAGGCACCGTGCACAGCTGAAAGCGGCAGACCTCTGTCCTGGAAATAGGATGCCAGCACTGCAGGGGGGAATAGGCGGAGTCTGACTCATAATCAAGTGAGATAGGAGAGGTGATGTCCTTAGGGGAGGGCAGCACCTACCTGTTTATTGGTGAGGGCACTCCGTTGGAGCTGTGGAGGTGGAATCTGCCTTCCTCCTCCACAAATGCTCTTTATCTTCACCTGGCCTGGGGAGTGAGAAATAGGGCCAAAAGGTGATCACACACTGAGACGACAAGCCTTGCTTGTGCTTTGTGGACTACAAGAAAAATGTGACCTCAGATAAAAGCTCTGCATGTGCTGAAGGACATGGAGAAAGGAGATGAGTTTCTTGTTCCCAGTCAGGAGGAGAGGCTTCATTAATCACACTGCAAGTGGGGAAGCTGCCAGGTGTTCACAGGAGACCACTGGGTTTAATCCTCCTAGCAACACGGGTACCAGCCAGAGAACAGGGAGCAAACTGTCCAAAAGAAAAACAAGGCTGTGGAGACTACTAGACTAGGATGTCAGAAATTTAGCAGGTGATAACTTAGGTTAGACACCTAGGGATAATTTTCCCCCTAGAACTGCAATAAAAGATAAAAGTCAAAATAAATTAATAAATAACAAATAAATAAGAAGCTGGTTTTAGAAAGTCCACCATTCATGTCCTTGTGCCATGTCAGCATTACAGATGAAAGATCCCAGGGGCAAACCTGGATGCAGCTTTATAGGTGTGCACAGACCTCTGCCTTTTCTGGACAAAGTGCTCTGGTCTCCCCAGCACCAAGAGACTTGTTTTGCTGCATTTCTGTGGCCTTTCAGTGCACCATTACTCTGTGACCTTGAGGCAGTAAAACTTGTCTGGGGCAGTTAATGATTCTCCCTGCTCCCAAGTGAACATTAGCCAAGGTAGAGGAAAAACAGCTGCAAAGGCAGCCTCACTTTCTTTTCCTTCCTCCTTTACTAACAGCAGAAATGTTGCAGCTCTAATGCAGGATCACACTTGCCCAAAGTGCTGGAGAGAGGAATTCTCCTTCACCATCTTTTCTGCTGTGCATGTCTCCCCACAAAAATACTGTGAAAAGGTCAGATACTGAGGCATATACAGGGAGAGTTCACCCCAAGGGCAAGAATGTTACTTAATTCCAGGCTGCCTTGCATGCCTGGGTGGATGTATTTTCAAAATTATTTCCTTCAGGTTCTGACTATCTGACATGAAATGGAGCACCCCATTAGAAAAACCTTTTACAGAAGAGCTTCTCACTGCTTTCCTAGGAATTCACTGTGGATTTTCCATCGTGTGTGCTTGGTGCAATGATGTCTCTGCGTGCAATGAGCTCTGCATGCTGCAGGATTGCTCAGCAAGTCTTGTTGGCAGAGGCAATTTCACATCATTCTATGGGACAAATTGAAGGGCTTTCCTGTCCCCAGCCCACCTGACTGCTCAGGTAGGCTGAGCAGATGGCTGTGGGCGTGGCAGTTCTACATGCTGTGATGGTGTTAGGACACTAAATGCCACTGCTTGTGTCTCAAGATCTCTCAGGTATTTTCTCCAAGGGACAATGAATGTCATAGAGCAGATAGATGTTGAGAACAGGGTAGTGTGAGCCTCCAACACATGGGCTTGTCATCACACAGTGGGAGCCCAAAGTACCATAACCTCTTCTGTCTGATGCGTGGTAACCAAACCAGCCTTCCTGCACTTATCCTGGATCAGAGTACACCATCCTTTCCTCCAGAAAGCAGTGAAGCCATCTACTGCTTCACAAAGCAAAACTTGTTTAACTCTCCTTCCTGAAGACAAGACTGGAAGTGCCTGGGAAGATGAGCTGTACATAGCATGTATTGACAAGAAGATTAAGAAAACAGACCAGTATCTGTTTCGGTTCATAATTTGCACTGCATCCTGCACAGCACGTGGGAAGGCAAAGGAGAGGACTTTGCCTTGGCTGGGACATGAACACTTGATGGATTTCCAGAGGTTTTGATGTCCCTTCTGACCATGTGGGACACATTATATGGGATGCATGCCCCTCATTGTTGCACCACATTTGATTGTGTTGCGAACTATCAGTGCAGAACTATTGTGCTTTTGGTGGCCTGTGAATATTAAATGCTGAGGTATGAGGCCAAGGTAGGTTCATAATCCATAGAAAGGCTGTCCTAAAAATGCTTTGTGAGTTCTCCATGAGAAACACAAAGTGCTCATAGAAATACTCCAATACATAAACAGAATGCAATTAAAGTATCCCTAAAGTGCTAAAAAAAGCAAATAGCAGCAAATATGATAACATGTACACTGTGGAGATGTTTAAATTACTGAATAGAAGTGATTTACACTGAGATCGTGTAAGTTTGGGAGAGGGCTCACAGTCACAGTGGGCACATTTTCTTTTTGAGGCTGTGCAGAGATCTCTTGTGCCGGGAGCAGCATGGCTCTGAGGGATAGCAGGAGTCAGCTCATTCCAGGTTGCTTCGTTTCTGCAGTAACAGTGCTAAAAATCTGATCACATCCCATTCTGGAAAGCTGTGTCCCAAGGACACTGCACATATATGTAAGACCCTAGAGGCAGTGATTCCTTTTCAGATATTCCTCTCAAGTTTCATAGTATGCTGATACAGAAAGCACCCTGGCATGGGGGTCAGGTATCTAATGGGCTGCATAGTGGCTGCAGGCTGCTTTGCATTTTATTGATTCTTGGCAGAGACCCTAGTGGTTCTTGGCTACAGGACTGGAAGCCTAATTAGCAGCATAAGCAAGGGAGGTCTCAGAGATCATCTGGGTGAGAGCTGCTTGCAAAGACAGGCGAAGGGGTGCTAGGTATTTGTACTCTGCAAATCTTCTTGCCTGTTAGACACCACACTCTGGGCCAGCACAGGAAATGCACCTGTGAACCATCATCAGAACCAGGCAGGTGCAGTGCCAGTGCTCCTCACACTGCGGCCTCCTGCCAGTGTGCTCAGCCAAGGACCTGAAATACATTTTATCTCCCTTGTGGCCATGATCAGATTCCTCATCCAGTCATCAGTCCTGCTTTGCAAGCAGTTCCAGAGTCAGAGGGGTTTGTGGCTTTGCTTTGCAATGTGCTCGTTCCTTGTAATTTGCTTGTTACCAGAATACCACCAGCAGTAAATGTAATGTTACATGGAAAGGCCCCATTATCAAAAGCCTCTTAATACAATAATATTTTTGTAGAAATCAAAATAACTTGCTAAGATTTGTGAAGCTAATAAACTAACCCAGGCTTTCTACACTGATTTCCTACAGTAATTCCCAGCACAGGCAAAGAGCACAACAGCTCTTCTATCTGTAAACACATTTCAAGGTCATTTGACTAGAATGAGGTGTGGGCATGCAGGCTGATTTGTTTAGTGTTTCCCAGCTGGTCCCATCCTCCTTTCTATCCTTGAGCTTCTCAGCTATGTCTGAGGTAAAGTGTTTTTTCACTCTGGGTCTCATGCAGAATTCCTTCTGTAGGGAAGCAAGGACTAGTTTTATCTTACAACCTCTGCAAGCCCTTTTTCCAGACTGGTCTTAGGCACCTGCAGATGTAACCAGAGTAGCCTGGGAGTGCAAAGTGGTACAGGAAAACACCGGTAGTCAAACCAAATATTGTGGTTTGCAGGTGTAATACAAATGTTTTGACTTTCTCCAATGTAAAATTATTTCCAAACCCAAGAGCAAAAGAATCTCTTGTCAGGTCTTCAATTCCACCCATGTCAGGACACTGTTTAAACATACCTCTGCCCCTGAAATGCAGAATGCTTTGGTTCAAACAAAGCAGATTTAAAGGTAAAAACCCCAAGGCCTGCAGGTGGGGCAATAGAACCATTGCATAATAGCATCAGACCTCCCTAATACCTTCTAATTCCTGCATATCCTAAATACAGCTGGAAAATAGGGCCCCCCACCCATTCTGGAGAGCAGCTGCAGTTTGATGAGAAATATGGCCAACTTATACTAAAGAAAGAACAGCCAGAGGAGAAACACTAGATGCTAATATTAAAAATACTTCCCCAATATAGATACGTTATCTAAAAACTTTAAAGTAACATTTTATTTCTCCAAAGTTTAAATTTGTTCCTAAAGTAGTGTCCTGCTTTAGGGCAAATTTGGGAGGAAACCTCCGAATGGGGCTCCTCTGGAGAGCAAACCCAAACAGCCCCTCCCCCCTCAGCCGGTTTGGGAAAAGAACTTCCTTGGAAAAAAGTGGAAAAAACTATTTATTTAACAAACAAACTGCCCACAAGCATAAGGAATGAATAATATGAAACAATAAAACCTCTCGCTGGTCTGAAGAGANAAAAAACCTCTCTGGCCACTGTCTGTGCATCTGATGAACACACCGTCCTGAGGAAGAAAAAAAAAACGATGCAGAGGAGTGAACACTGTTTTTTTTAAAACAAACTGCACGCTTCTTCTTCCCCTGCTCGCTCTCAGAACCAGTCTCAAAGGTACAGAACACACAGCACACACAGAACAGACGACTGGGGATACAGGCATCACAGTCACTCTAGGACAAGTAGTAATGGGAATGCAGTGCAGAAGTTCTGTTGTTGCTTGTGGTTCAAAACAAAGTGTAGTTGTTCAAAAGCTTTGAACCAGCCCAGAATTTATGATACTTGTAAAGCTGGTTCAACTAGACTGGCAGAGGGTCAAGGTCCTGCTTTTGGAACACAAATTTGAGTGTTACCCTGCACAAAGACGTTCTTCCTTCAAGAAAGACTCAGTGGTCCAGTGTAAGGCTGTTACTTTTGCTTTTACAGGGAGACAGTTTGTGACTGTGTGTTCTGTTAAATGTACCTGGGAGGATTTCATACCCTTCTATTTTCCAGGTCATCTGTCCCTCAGGGAAAAGAAATTAAAGGGGCAGGGGACTTATTGGCAGAGACTGATAAAATCATTGTTGATGCTGGAAATAAAAGCAGATAATAACTTTTTCTTAGAGCACAAAAAATCATAAGGCATGAAACAAAATAGCTAAAGTAATAGAAAGTACTTCATAACACTGTACACCATTAAGCTGTAAAGCTCCTTGTCACCAGGAGTCTGGAAAGCTGTTATAAGTTGAGAGATCAATTGGACAAAAAAGGAAGAAAAAGCCATCAAATACCGTTTAATATTAATCACCCCTTCTATCTAAGGTGATCCCAAGCTGCAAATGGCTGTAGACCAGAAAAATACTTTACATAATATCTCTTTTTTTCCCCTGGGTTTTTATTCTACCTTCTGCACCTGCTGTTGTTCAGTTTTTTGCCTCATGTAAAGAACGGATTGAAATGAGGATCAAAAGATCAAGCCTTTATAATGATGGAATTGCAGAGCTGAACACAAGCATCCATCCTCAACAGTAGCTGTTGCTCTCTCTCAGTGAGCAGCAGAGAAATACCCTCCCTGCACTGGCCATTGTTATCAGTTTCCTCTTCTAGGATGTGAAACTCTAAAAACATTGAATGTGCTATTCTCATCTCATTCCACCCAAGAAAGGGAAAAGCTGAATCATGGCAACGTGTAGTAGATGACAAACACCAGGAAATCTTTTATTTCCTTTCTCTTTTTTATTTTGTAATTAACTGGAATATCCTAATTTCCTGAAATACGCGGCGATGTCTCCCAATAATTTAAATCCTTTAATTGTGGTTTGGGCTTTTTTGGAAGAGAGAGTAAAAACTCATGCTGATTGTCTGCACTCTTCCCCACCCCCCTCCTCTCCCTTATTGCTGTGTCCTTGGAGGTCTGGAGTTGAGGAGGAAGGAAAGTAAGGATGGCATGTTCTCCACAGTCCCTCACAGCCTGGGAGCCTTCCCACCATGGGGGTGCCACATGTGCAGAGAACATTCTCCAGCTCATCCCCTGGGCAAGGGCAGAAGCTGAAGCTGACAGGAAAGCAGACCAAAGGGCAGTTTTCCAGCTATTGAAGCAGGGTTATTATCTCCCCTCATGTTCCTGCAGAGATGGAACACAACCCCACCACAACCTCCCTTTCTCAGGAACCTGCACCCTAGAATGGCTCTGGTGGTGCTTAAACAAGATGTAACTCAAGGCAGAATTTGGCTCAGGATCTATTTTTGTCCCCGTTCTTTTTCAAGAATATAATCTGTTAAATTAAATCAAACATTTTCTCCTGAATAAACAAACCACTACATACTTTCCTTTTCTTCCAAACATACCTTTTAATTACAAGAGAATAGGACTTGGCAACTCCAGCTAAAGACAGCCTCCTGAGCAAACAAACAAGCAAGTGAAAAAAAGGGCTCCTCAGAAGGCTATCTTTATAGAAAGGAATACTTTTAAACCTAATTTTGAAATTAAGTTTATATATAAAGTACCAAAATAGTAGAGCAGAGAATAATGAATATTCTGAGGTTAGCAGTACCACACTTGAAAATTGAAATGTATAACTAAAATGCAGCAGGGGAAGAACTTCAAAGGATCTGATGAAGTCCACCACAAGAGCCCCCTGTCTTTTTGAATACCACCAGATCAATAGCTGCATGAGAAGAACATCAGCGTTGTTTGAGAAGGCTGGGAATTTTTCAGGCTCTTTGTTGGGTTTTCTGTTTGTTGGTTTTTTGATGTTTTTTAGTTTGGGGGGGAGGCAGGGACGTTTGGTTGTTGGTTTTTTTTTTTAAAGTCCGAGATGTAGATATAGATATTTTTTGCTTTAAGTAAGTCTTACAAGCCAATGAGACTTGCTTTGAATTTCTGAAATTCTATAGAAAGTGTTCCAATGACTAATTTTTTTTTAAAACTTCTAGGAATTATTTGGTTGTAAGGAATTTAAACCTTTGCTTTACAATAATATTTCAAAGAATAAAAATCCCAAAAATATTTGAGAGAGTCTTAAAATGTGAAGTCTCAACCACAATAGTTAAAAATTTTAAATAAGGACATGGTATCTCATTCTATTCCTCAAAATGCATGTACGGATTATCGGAGCAATGAGTTTGGGTTTTAACCATATTTTATTTGAATTTAAAACTAAGTTATTTGCAAATTCTGTTTGAAAACGACTTTACACTTTTCCAACAGAGGAATCTAATAAAAATAATAAAAACTAGAAAAATGTTTCACAAAATAATGAAGGAAATCTTAGAATTTAAATGTTTGTTGCAGAATCTATGATATAACCCTTCCAATATGTATTCCTAAGCACTGAATTATTTTCAAAGGTAATAGAAACTCAGTCACTCTGCCATTATAGGGAACAACATTTTCCTTCTTTAGAGAACAATATTCTCAGCTTTTTCATCATCTTGTTTGGAAAGCCTTTTTAGCAGTTTAAGATCAATTCTGCATACTACCTACTCAGCCAGACCCAGTCTCTTTTGGAAAAACAGCCCAAATCATCACTGATTCCAGCTGCCATCATTTCCCCAAACTACTTACTGAGGCAAAAGTCTTAAAATTATGGCAGTGGGTTCCAGTTATGTTGTTTTTTTGTTAATTGTTCAAATTAAATTCTTTATGGGTAAGAATTTTTGTTTTATAAAATAGGTGAAAGCAACCAAACAGATGATGATGCACTCCTGATAACAGATGCAGTAGTAGAGGAGGAAAAAAAGGAAATTATTTTGGGATGTTCCAAAATGTTGCAGCAGAATTGGTCCAGCAAACCACAAGATGAACCAAAACATAACACAAGCTAGTTTAAAGCTTGAAACAGTGCTTTACAATGCTGGGCCCTGTGCGGAAGGGAAACAAGGAGGAAACAGCAGTGAAGCTCTTTTTGAAACACTCCCAGTAAAGGTGATTCTCTAATTTTGCCTGCCAGAGATAAGGAAGTATTTAATGACATCATAAACCCACCCTTCCCATGAAAACTGACACACTATAAAATTTCCACAGCCACCTAGGAAGCATTCCCGAGGTCCCAGGAGTGGTGGCAGCAGGGCTGGGGAGCCCTGGGACCCTGTCCAGCCCTGCCAGGCCAGGCAGGGGCAGGCAGCCAGAGGCAACACAGGAGAGCAGGCAGGAAAGAGGAATGAAAGTCCTGCAGGGAGTGAGGGCAGCAGGGAGAAAGGGGAAGGAAATGGAGCAAGTCCAAATGCATAAATAAATTACACGGGTTGGTATAAAGAGGGGGTTGTGCAGGCACCACACTGATGTCGCTCCAGTTCCTTGTTTACACTTTCACTCACCTTAGGCTGACAGTATACATTTGCCTTTATTACAGCACTTGAAATAACTGGAAGAACAAGTAACCTTGTGCTTCAGAATAATCCTTCTCTCCCCCAAATATTGTCCCTATTATATTTCCACAGTAATAGAGCTCTGACACCTCTACTGCAGGAAATCCATGTGTCAATACCTCCTCCATCATTCATCCTCCTTTCATTCCTGCTAACCCTCACACCCTGATTTTGAGGGGCCCCTCTGCCTCAAGCTGATGCTGGGGGTTGAGCAGTGCCTGGACCAAAGGTCTGTAGGCCCTGCATCTCCCCAGGGGCTCCCAGAGCAAAGAAAGAAATGGAAAGATCCAGCGGGTACCAGCTGGACCCAGTGTCTCCAGGTCAGATGGGGAGGAACCACTTGCTGACCTATGACGTACTCATCAGGACTGGAAAAAAAGAAGTGAAAAATTTCAAGAGGAACAGTAAAATAATTTAAAAGTCCCAGAGAAGATGAATGGGGGAAAAAGCATCAAGGCCCTGAGGGCATTCACAGCCCTGTCTGACCCTGTCAGCCACACTGAGTTTCCCATCCTGTGGGGCCCAGGACCCCACAGCAGCCCCCAGGCTGTCACTGTTGCCCCAGCAGCTCTCCAGCCCCCCACAGCCCTGCCTTCCTTGGCCGTGGGTCCCACTGAGCCATGCCCATGTCCCATCCTGTCCCCATCCCCAGGGATGTGCCCCCAGTGCGTGGCTCCTGGCTGGGGTGGTGGGATGGGCCCAGCCTAGTCAGTGCTGGATTATAAGGTTATCCAGTGAGGGTGATGGTTTTCACCAGTTTCCTCTGGGATGTGAGGAGATCTGCCATCCCAGCAGCACCCAGGTGACCGAGACAAATGGGGGCTTTGGCCAAGTGATTCAGGACAATCTCAAATTCAAGAGCTGAGCACCTGTTTTGCTTCTTCCCCTGCCTCCTGTTGTTCCCAGTTTTCCTTTCTCTCTGAACCCCTTGTCCCTTGGATCACATCTGTCCTCTGGTGAACACAAAGCTAAAAGTCTGTCCCTTCTGGGTCTATTTTCTCTTCATGGAAACAGAATTGCACTTCATCTACAGCAATGGAGCCGTAGATTTTTTTACTTTTTTCCTACTTTTGTATCCTGAAGGAATGTTCATTCTTATCGTTAACCATCCTGAAGGCCATGCCAAAGCACGTTTTAATATTTTTTGTAGCTTGGAAGAAATGATATGCAATTTTGTTCCAATAAAAGTGCTAAAAAATACTTCAGATGATCCAGATTAGCTGCCTGTTTACAGGCTTTTTAATAACAAGTTGAAGATGCATAATGATGGTTATCACCCTAGGAACAACTGGGCTCTCCTCTCTGCATTCTCAATTCACTGTAAATACATTCAGCTGTAGCAGGATCGTGTTTCCACTTTGCACACTGTGTCCCATTTACCCCATCAAAGTTAGGCTAGCAGAGCATTCCTGAGAGATTCAGGAGGTACCATATTGAAGTCTGACAGAGGGTGGAAGAGCAGGGATATCCAAGAGAGCACAAACACCTTCCCAAACCAGTGACTGGACACCTCAGAAGAGGTTGCTCAAGGAATTTAAGAAGAATGCTGCTCTGCTCTCTCCTTCCTTGTTTGAATTGTTGCCCTCTTTCATCAGCAGTGTCCCTACTCCAAATACTTTTCTTCTTAGCAACACCCCTTCCATGGGCATTTTCCCCCAAAACCACATTGTGCTGTCTTTGACAACAAAAGCCTTTAACTTCTCCAGGCAGTATTAGGAAAGATGCAGCTTAAATTATTCTAAGTGCTATTTCATGAGCAGAGCTAATGCTGGTTTCCATATTCAAATACACTACAAGATAACTGTCCCTTTAAATACACATAGTTTTCACAGATGCAAGTATGTAAATAAATTTATGTCTGTTCTTGCTTTACATTTTCAGCCACAGCTATGCTGACACAGTGCTGCTGATCATTTCATGTCACGTTTAGCATGGCCTTGCTACTCTATCCCATTAATGATTTTTTTAAAATATCCTGTTTCCCAGGAGAATGCAGAGCCTGGCTCTCTAGCCTTCCCTGCAGTAAAAAGTGAAGTCTTTTCCCTCCCATATTCATGTGCTCTAAAAGCAAACTTTTGCAATATTTAAAGCAAAGGTCTCAGGGAACAGGCTGCAGCCTCCTCACCAGCTGTAATTAATCCCTGAAGCAGATCACATCCTGCACAATTACAAAGATGATACAACTGAAGACCACACCTGGTGAGCACAAAGGAGCCTCAGTTAAGAATGAACAAGCAATGGAAAGGTGGTGGGTGTCTTTTATGACATCCAGAGCTGGAGGGAATGTGCACAATTCTGCCAGAGGGCTTCCAGCTGTACCTTTAGGACTGACTTAAATGCTTTCCCTATGTGTATCTATAGACATACCATTTTCCTTTGGTGGCCAAGCTCTAAAAAGCACCAGTAACTGTACAGCAAACTGCAGAGTGTAGTGGAGACATGGCCTTCGTCAGTGCCTGCTTCCTGGCTTCCTCAGCATCTTGGTAGTATGTGGTTTCATGCTGTAGGTGATCTTTCAACACAGCCAAAGCTTCACCATTGCTCTGTCTTAGGCAGCTTTGTTAATTTCATGCTCTCAAGCACGTTTCAATCTGCTTTTCCTTTCCCATTTCACTGTGCTCCTTTTCAAAGTGGTGCTTGTGGACAGAGAAGGCTTGAAAAGGCTGAACCTGGAACAGCAGGTTCCCTGCAGAAATCAGAGGCAAAGGCAAAAGAAAAGGTAATCTGTACCTATATCTTGTTAAGCCACAGTGTATTCAGGTTTCAGAAAGACTGTTTTTGAAGATAGCTTAAAAGTTGACCTGCTCAGCCACAGAAGTTCCAAGCAACAAGAAATGTAGTTGAATTTGAGCTGTTCTGCTATGAGAACTTCCCCACCACTTCTGATTTTCTGAAGCTGAATAAATCCTCTCAGAACTCTGTGTTTGCAGAGGCTTTTGGCTTTGCACAATGATTTAGCTGTATTTTCCCCTGTGAGTTTTATCTTCTGTTTGTTTGTGTAATATTTTAATGGCTTTGACTTTGTGACTTTCAGGCACCTGAAGTGCTACAACAAATGGGAACAATAACATTTTCATAAGAAGGCGTTACCAATCTGCGTTTCAATTCAGACTTTTCCAACTGCTGTTCTGTGGCCCAGTGACCAAACTGTATGTCCAAAGCATTTTCTTTCAGATTTTTTTTTTTTTGGGGTGGGGCAAAAAAACAAGCAAATATATCCTACACTTTCATTTTGTATCCATCCTTGGCCTTTGAGAGCCCACATACAACCACAATAATGTCCCTTTAGAAATGTAGCCCCTGTGTAGGGGATCCTAAGGGCCCACCAGTGTGCCTGCTTCCTAAAGGATGTGAACACTCAAGTTTGAAATCTGCCTCTTTGCTTGCAAAGCAACGAGCCATGCAGTATCTTCCATATAAAGCTCCTCAGCCTGAGTCCTGAAGCCTGCAAAAATATTGTACTGAAGGGATGAAGTGCAAAAGCCAGACGAGTGAATTACGCTTCATCTCTTTGTGCTTAACCTGGGTACCAGTAAACATCCTTCTTTATTTTTTTTAAGCTGTTAGCTAATATTCTCACACAAGCAGCTAACTTGGTAGATTTTCTCAGGTTATAGTAAATCACGTTTTGCATTTATTTATTATTTAGTTAGGTTTCTTTTTTTTTGGCAAACAGTGGCTTTATAGCGACTCATGTTTTTAGCACAGGTTAACATTTCATAAATACAGAAGTGCAGAGATTCCCTTCTAAAATTCTACCTGATGGAAAACAGTTTAAAATTATTCAACTGAAGGTAATAGCAAGTCTGAGACTAAAGCTAAAGTAACAACTAGAAATAAATTAATCAGCATGGTCAGCATATTCTTCAGCATTTTTGTACAAGTAACACAGTTGTAGTAAACCTAGCCCTGGCTTTAGTCAGTGTTCTTGTTACTTTGTCCCACATTCAGTGGCAGTATCTGCTAGTACTGCATTAACAGAAATCACCTTCCCAAGGCATGGAAACACTTTTTTTAGCTCCTGACGTTATAAAGGTATCTTGAATCAATAGAGCTGGCCACTTACTGTGAGAATCGGAAATACTGCGGAAGGTAATTGCTTCACAGCAAATGACTTCACATAATTTGATAGTCGCTAGGTCTTATGCATTATTCTTGCTGTTAATCCATTGTGATTTATTATCCATTTCTACTCCATTTATCATCACATTACTGTTCAAGGTTTTTCCTGGTCTTTGCTTCTCAGAGCCCAGTCTCACATTTCATTGCTGGCAGTTCAAATCAAGAATAAAATAGATTAAACACTTGAAATGCTGTGCCCAACAAATGTGTTTCACTTGTATTGTGTCTGGAGGGTGTCCTGGGCAGAACAATCTTTCCGTTTTTCATTTCTTGTGGTAAGTCAAAAGGAGTGTGTCAATAAAACTCCCCTTTCTGGAGTAACAATCGTTACATTTCACTTCCAAATCTAGCTACAAATATACAGCACTGTACCTTTTCATCATGGAGCTGACAATTATTGAGCATATGTTGAAATGTTTCGAAAATACACAGTTACCCATTACTTGTGTTTTCCATGCTTCTTGGGGTTTAAGGGTTGTCAGTTTCAACTCCTTTTGGACAGTAGATAAAGACAGTGCTGGCTGATCTGCATTCCCTTCCACTCTGTTTTAACATTTTCATTCTGTTAATATTTCTCTAGGATTACTCTGCTTGAGGGAGGCTGGACTAGCTGACCCACTGTGATCCCTTGCAACCTTATCCATTATGTGATTCTGTGATTCCCAAGTGAGAGATGTGGGTGAGAGCCCTCAGGTGAGGAGTGGGAAGAGTGGCCACGGAGCAGATTCCTCTGCAGATTGTCTAAAGCTGTGGACAGAGAAGCCACTTACATAGAGCTGTAAGTGGGCTCTATGCACACCCATGGGGAGCAGGCAGGACAGCCTCAAAATGCCTCTTAGCTTGGAGCTGTCTTTCCAGAATTCCAGCACAATATTTGCACAATTGTCAGTGCTGCATGTGAAATAAGACTTTGTGAAAACAGGGAGGAGAGAGAGCTTCTCTGTGCCTAGATAGCAAGGATCAGCAGTAGAACCTGGAATAATGCTCTTTTTTTTGCCCCAAAGCCTACAGTGCTCTTGTTGGCTTGTTTTATGGGTGGTAATGCAGGGGGTGCAGGTGACAGCTCAGAGTGAAAGTAACCTCTGATGAGGCTCCTCCTGTTTGCCTCTAAATAAAACTGAAATATTTGGAGCTGAGCTACAATGAAGGCTAAGAACAGAAGGAGGCAGCATTTCCACCAGGTTGGACTAAATGACCCTCAAAGCTGTAGGATTATGCTCTTCACCACTGCCGAAGCACAAGCAGGATTCCAGCCTATGAGTGACTTGAGTAGCGAGGATCATTTACTGTCCTGGATGATCATATTATAGTTGGACTACTCTCTAGGTTCCTCGGTCAATGGATTACCTCTAAAGTCACAGGAGGAGAAGGCATCTTCTCTCTTGGTCCTGCAGCATGGTGGGAGGTTTGTCAGACTGATGCTTCACTCTGTTTTATAGTGGATACGGTTCTCCTTGTGCTATACATAGGCTTCTGGCCGATGTTTAGAAATCCGTGGCCATTAAATGTGCCCAGGAAGGTAGGTAACACTGCAGGCTTTTGTTTTGACAGAAATTCTTTCTCCCTAAATGAGACCTTTGTTTCAGCCCACAGTTCAACAGGAGGCTTGCCTGTGCTTTACACGCTTGACGGTTTTTGTGGCTTAAGCCCATTTTACATGGTAATAATACATCATCAGGAAAGTACTGAGCTTTTTTGCTTGACCTTTTGTAGTTCCTGTTCCCATTTTTAGAAGCCACTTCAAATGTTGCTGTTGGTCATGTTCCATTTATATTCAATCTGTTCCTCATGTCACTGTTGTCACTCATACTTCTAACTGTGGAACTGAGAATTAAGATTTGTTTTCAATGAATGTGCATTTTCAGTCTCCTTACCTATCAATTATTAAATTGGAATTACAGCATTACTTGCAACACATGGGGGTTTTTGGGTCTTTACCCATTACATGGTATATGCAAGTTGCAATCTACTGCTCAAAATGGGATTTTCCTATAATGAAGCCAACAATAATTTGTGACTTCTGTGGATTTGGGGTAAAACTGTGGCATAACAATCACCAACAACAATGGAGTTGCATCCGCAACCTCAGATGTCCCTATGGTTTTGCTTTCTATCCCTTTTTGAAGCAAATGGTGTCACAGTCATGACATCACCACTTTCTGTCAAGATGGGCAGAATTTCCTCTCTCCTTCTCCTCTCATCCCTAAGCCAGTGATGTGAAGCTGATGGAAAAACTCTTTATGTAGGCCCTGCCTGGCAAGAGCTGGTCTTGTCACCACTTCTTGTCTGCAGGCTTGATACACCTGCCCATTTTCCTGAGGGATGAGGGTCTAAGGTGACAGTTTCATTACTCAGAGACCTCCAACTCACAGGCGAGTCTGTCCCTAAACATAGCATTTTGTATCCTCTGCTGCACTCATTCTTTTGCCATAAATGCACCATTAAGCAGGGTGTTAAAAATGTCCATTTATGTTTAAAACAGGAGATTCATTGCTGAACATACCAGAGATCTTTATGGAGCAGCAAACACTATCATTGTCCTTGTGGATACAAGTCAGTGAGTCTCCATAGAGGACCCTGTAGAAAATAGGACCTCCACCAACTGTATCCAAACAAATCTGCTTCCTCAGGGCTCATTTATATCAAAGATCCTATTTAAATGTGTGTATCCTTGTCCAACCTCCCTTTTATTTGTCCACCTTGCAGGGGGTGAGAAGGCTTGGACAGTTGTGCTGCTGGTATAAGAGTCCATCCCACATCCAGCAGACAAGAGATTGTTACTAAGAACTCTTCCCTGCTGGACTTTCAGGGGGTCAGTAAAGCACAAAGTTGAAAGTCGCTATGGCAATGTCTGACCACAGGAATTTGACCCACCTGGCTTTTACAGCTCTAACTACATGAATACAGTTAAGGAAAGAAAGGTCTGGAAATGGCTGCCTTGGACACATCTGTGGGGAAAAGGACATCTGGTTTTGAAATGGACTACCCTGGGCAAGACTCACGTAAAACTTCCCAGGTTCAATCTCTTTGAAAGTTATTATATCATGTGGGCATGACTTTTAGTTTTCTTTGAAACATCTGGGATTTTCCCAAGATAACCTACTCATGGCCAAATGGCAAGGGGTGTTGCCCTGAAAGTGAACAGGCAATGATATTCCTTTAGATCATGTTGTATTTTGACTGAATTATGTCAGTAACAGTTTGCTGAGCCTGAAACTAAAATACATTTTGCTGAGGCTTGTCAAGAGAGCTTATACCCAGCATATGGTTTGCACAGTCACCCCTGAAACAGCCTGAGCCATGTAAGTACTTAGCATGCACAGCTTTGGTCTGTATGTTTGAACAAAGCTTTAAATTTCTTCATGTTTTCTGAGTGCCAAGACCTTGGTAGTTCTGCAGGGCAATAACTTGGCACAGCAAATGAAAGTGCACCTAAGGAATCCCCCTGCTGATGACTGGTGTTGTGAGCAATCATGAGTCATATCTGTAGTGCTCTGAGAGGTCAAACAGAGGGTGCCACTGGAGAAGCACTGAACTGCAGTGCAAATCCCGTGCTCTTTGGTGTGACACTTTTCTCAGAAATCTTTGCAAGTTGTTCTGCAAGGCCCTTCAGGTATCATCTCCTCCAGTGCTCTGACTTATTCACACCACACACGTGGAGTGATGCACAGGTGGGCACTGTACACCAGGTCCTTATAGAATCACAGGGGGGATAAAGGTGATCCCCTATACTGGCAAGGAGCTAGATGTCTGGAGTCCCAGTGCAGTGACCACAAAACCTGAATGTATTTGTGTTGACCTACATGTCAGCTACAGAGGTCATCCACCTCCAGAGGTTCAGCCTAAATTGTAGTCTGTACAGATCAGGACACTCCAGATTTCCTGTACGGGACAAGATCTTATCTCAGGCTTTCATAGGAATATGGTACAGGTATGAGCAGAATAAAGTATGTTTGCAGTACAGTTTTGGTATGGCATAGTTCCCCTCACCATCTCTAGTTCTGAAAAAATATTCCCAGAGGTGTTCAAATAATTTGGTGGGTTTTTTTTTTAAATTTCTAAGCATAGAAGACTTTGACCAAAGAGACCACAGTGTAAACATATTACAGATACCTCCATAAAAGAGTGAGTGAATATGTAGGAAGAAGTGGGTGCCCCGTGGCAGTAGCACTGGCTGGGCTGGCAGTGATAGGGAGTTGAGAGCAGCTGGCAAGCACTGTGCCACTTTGGCAGGCATGAGGACAACAGAGCAGGCAGTAAAACATTCTGCACAGGCTGTCCCAACTGGTCCCTTGACACTTTGACCACTTGCTTTGCAGACGGTGCTCAAGCTGCAGCCCCTGGAAATTCCCTGTCAGCCCACATGAAAGGGTGCAGTACCAGCCTTGCTACCTGCTTTCAAAAGCTGGCTGAGCAGAAATGCAGGATCAGGCTTTGCAGGGTCTAAGGCTGGGAAGTAGCCAAAGACAGCCCCTTGTGGGAGGCAGGGACTTTTGAGTGGATGTGGCATGGCTCATCATGGAGCCCAAAGGGTCCTGCTTTGTTTGTCTCCAAGGCTTTAACTTGTCACCCTAATGCAGCCTGTCCTGAACTGTATTTCTGATGTCTGCTCACAGCCCCAGATGGGAGTACTCAGCCTGGGAGTGACACAGCTCCACGTGGATCCCATGGGAATTATCCAGCATCACATCTTGGGATGGAGGACGGAGTCATGGGGCAAACACATGGATTGGAGCAACAGGAGTAGGTAGGGTCCACATACCACAGCCAAGTGCCTTTCTGCTTTTTCCTTTGCTTGGGCACAATGCTCTTGGGAATGTGCATTCACAGCTCTGCTGGTGCTTGTACAAAAACAAGGGGCAAGCCAGACCTGCCTCCCATGCTGGATAGGGAATGGGAAGAGAGTGGAGGGAACTACTAAGCAGGCACAAGCCTCAACATGAGTGCCAGATGCAGAGGAATCAAATGGTGTTAAACTTATGTAAACACACACAGAACTCATCATCTAGGGAACTAGGTGGTTGGTGTCAACACCAGGCAGTGGCACAGCCCAAATCTGTACAGCTGCTGTCTGTCAGGAAAACAACATTTTGGGGTTCAACTATCAGTGTTGGAGTTTTTAAGCAAGGAAAGACCTGCAGTGTTTGATAACCACGGAGGAGGCATGAGATACAGAGATTACAGGTGATACAGTCTATTGCTCATTGGACAGTTTTCTGCTTCTCAGTGCACAGGACTGAGGTAAGTTTGGGCACATCTTACAGCTGTTCCAAGATGACCTTGGTGTGAAGTTCTCCCCCAGTGCTCAGGACATCCCTCCTCAGACCCCTACCATACTTTTAGTGGATTCTAATTCTTTTAACAAGGTTCTGCCTGTGTGAGAGCCCAGCTTCCTGGCTGTGCCATGAAGTTGTGTTGCACAACAGGTGTATTGTGGCGCCTGAAAATAGTGACCTCCAAGTGATATTAAAGGCCAAGACCATGTAAACTGCCAGAAAGCTTAGCCTCAAAGACACTGCAGCAGGAGTGTCATGGGGGTGCTCTAAACAGGCTGAGGCCAGTACTTTGCTATTATAGCAACCACATCATCTAAGCCCCTGCACAAGTTCAGCAAGCTTACTCTTAAATTAGCTAGACTTCTGTTCTCACCCTTCTGTTGTAAAAGGCCATTGTAAAATATGGTAAATGCCATTCACCCTAACTAACCAACCCAAACAAACTCAATCTTCTACAGGAAATTCTGTGTATCTCCCATGTTTTTCTGAAAGAAATGCTTAGGACTACCTCCAGCATCCTGTCTGCCCAGGGAAAGTCTCATTCGTGAGAAGCTACAGGAGGATCATTGTCACAGAAAGTTTCCCTGCTGGCTGCGCTCCAAGGCTTTAAAACTGGGATCTTCCTTTAGATCAGTGACACTGTAGGAATACACACTTGTCTTGAGAAGCACTGTCAGAGTGCTCAGCTGACCCTGTAACCACAGTGCAGCTTCCCACACCTTGCTGCTTTGCTGCTTCCTGCTCATTGAAGGCAGCCCTGGGACAGACTGTCTGATCACATATCCAATATGCAATCAGAAGCCACCATTTGCAGAGCTAAGATGTTGATCAGAGGTGGGTTGGTTCACCAGACATGTCACTTCCCAAGGACATGGGACCCTCCTCCATCTGCATTCCTGTGCGTGAAGGACCAGGTACAACAAATCAGCTGATGCAGCAGGAGCTGACTGTCCAAACGTGCTCCTATTATGTGACTGTTTTGTTTCAGTCAGCCAATACTCTATGGCACTGTGGGTTTATTCCTAGCAAGAGGAGAAGATTATATGAGTAAAGTTATTCTTGGTTGTGCAGTCCTGTTTGTTTACAGGGAAGTGCATGCATGCCTATGTTCCCAAAACAGCCTGGAAATGAACAGCACACTGTTGTGTTGCTCACTCATTTCAAGACAGCTTTTCCTCTCAGCTCTGCTTGCCCAAGTTTTCTGTCTCCAGGAGATCTGTCCTGGGACAACTCTCTCCATTACTTTTCCTTATTTTTTCCTGGCTTCCAGCCTCTAATATGCTTTCAGCAGCCAGCATGCTTTCCTCAGCATTTGCAACTCATTCCATCAGGCCAGGTTTTAGTTCCTGACACACTTATATGCAATGTATTATGTAAGTTCCTACCATTTTGAGCTGTCATGGCCTTCAGAGGCTGTTTTTCTCTTTCCATTTGACTTGGAGAAATCCTACACAGATTACCCACTGTTCTTAGTGAGGTCTCTGGCTTTTGCTTATTGAAGGTTATTTGATTTCAAATTTAATTAGCCTCTACTAGAGCAGTAAGATAGGCTTTAAATCACTTGTGTGAATGGTAATTAAAGGTCAGTATTCATGAGAAATTTTACAATGGAAAATTTTTTGAAATAAGCAGAAGTTTGTATCGCTGCACACTAATTATTCTGTACTTCCTCTTGTGTTGTTAAAATTCAGTGAGTTCAGAGGTTTCAGCCCAGAAACTTCAGGTGCCCTGAAATTATGTTCATTGCAACCTGCTCCACCTCCATAGCTCTGCTTATATGAGGAAATTCCTAATTTCAGGAACTGCTTCCGTTTTCTTGCCTATTTGTCCTGTTGCAAACGCCTGAAGTGTTGCCTCAGAGCACATTGTGGTGTAGGACTGCCTTGGCAGTGGAGACCAACTCAGCCTAACACCAAAGTGCCTGAGTTTGAGAAATCAGGTTTTGCACAGCAACACCTGCACCGGGGACACCCTCTGCTCTGAGCATGCCTCTCACAAACCACTTTGTTGGGTGGGATCCCAACAAAGGCTCTCCTGCTCCATCTCACAGAACGTGGTTCTTCATGCTGGAAATGATAGCTGGGACAGAGAGGGGAGGGCCTGCCAGACTGGCGATAGCAGCACTCTGACACACAAATCCCCTCTGTACCCCTGATCCTCTGAGTGAGGGAGGCATTCAGTCACATAGCATATTAATAGTGCTAATCAGGGTTGTGGGCAATCATATCTGGGTATCTAAGAAATGCCTGCCTCTTCCAGTGCAGGGAAGCTGGGATTTGTCAGAAATCTGCTCTCTCACATGCAGCTGTGTTACCAGGTTTTCAGGAGAGTTCAAAGTATGAGTGATTATGCAGCTAAGGAGATGTGAAGCAGACACATATTGAACTTTTAAGGATGTTTTTCTTACAAATCAGTGAAGGGCTGGTTCTCACTTTTATTTCCATAATCAGGTGACTTGTTTTCACTATGTGTCAGCTGTCTGCTAATATTTGATTTGTACTTTATAGAGAAATATATATTTTTAATATGATTTCCAGAGAGACAGCTGAATGCTGGTGAGGGTGAGAACTAGCTGTAGGCCACTGGTAAATGGGAAGCAGAAAAACATTTCTGTCCAAGCAACTAGCTGTAGGCCACTGGTAAATGGGAAGCAGAAAAACATTTCAGTCCAAGCAACCTGCAGTGACCTGAGAGAAGGGCTCTGTCTGCACCACAAGTAATGCAGCATTATAGGAAGGATCAGCAGAATGAAACAGCTCATGCTGAAAGCCTGACATTTACATTAGGTGCCTTTTAGGAGGGTTACTTAAGACCAACTCATCTGATCCAGTGGAGTGAACACACACTTGGTGGTTCACACACATCAAATGTGCTCCTGGAGAATCTCATGGTTTAGTTAATCTGAAAAGGGTCTAGCTTAGAGATGCAGAAAGTGGGGACAACTGGACAATCTGTTTCAAAACCACATTCCTTCACCAGAAGTTGACAAAGCAAAAGACTGTTTGAAACAGATCAAATTTAGACTAGAAGAAAAGTTTTCCCTGTGTAGTGTGTAGGAACAAAGAAGGTTTACAATAAATTGCAGCTGACAAAAAAGGCCAGCAAATAAGTATGCAGTTTCTTCTTTCTGCATTCCTCTCCTTCTTCCCTGGTACACCAGAAAGGAAGCTGGGGTGCTTAGCTCTGCTTTCTGTATGCAGAAGAAAGAAGGCAGCCATCTAGAAATTAGATATTGCAGTACAACCCTACAGGATCTAATAATAAGCATTTTCAGTTTAAATTAAATATTACTTGCCTCATAATTTAAACAGGGGAGAGCCACATTTTGCCTTCAGTAGAACACATACTGGAGCAAAATTTTTTCTATAAATATTTAAATGAACAACATGCATTAAATTAGTTTTCCTCTCAGTCTTTCTATTTACTTCTATTTGCTATCAAAAGTTGCATTATGGTTTCAGCTCAGTTCTTCCCTGGAGGCCATAGCCACAATAATATTGTTTGATGTAAATAGGCTGTGGTGACTGAATTTTTTACTCCAGTAAGCATATTGCTGGGAACATGCTGCTCACTCCCATGGTCCAAAAAACTGTGAAGGGATGACTCATAACTAACAACTGTTACTGATCTCATTTCCCTTACTCAAACCCCACAGTTTATGTACAGTTCTGTGTGTGAATGTCTCCCCCGTCTTGCCTTAGCCACCCTTAGGAGCAAAGAAGGGAGTTTCTTTCCTTTCTTTTAGTGTACTGCTGCTCATCTCACTAATTTAATGTTCATTTACAGGAACATAATGGAAGTTTTAAGTTCAGTTTATCCCACAGCAACTGCATGTGGTATTTTTAGAACTACTTTCTAAGCATTTTTAGGATAGATGGCCAGGTGAACTTGCACCAGCCTAGACTCTAAGGAGCTATTTATATTGTGCATTACCCACTCTGAACCGCTTGTCTGTGCATAAAGATCTCTGCATGTGACACACTTCCTTCCTGGATGTAACTAGACTGCTGTTGTGGTCTTCCCCTGCTAAAATCAGCCACAAGGATTTTTATGCTGCAATAATCCTTTTCTGTTCGTGTTTATTTTAGTGGTTCTCCCATTGCCTCCTCCCATGGCTTTTGCATCTGTGCAGTGCTGCTCCAGGGTCACTGCGGTGGAAGCCAGGGCACTGTGCCAACGTCAGCACAAATGCTGACACAAATGCAAGTGCGCTCTTCTGCCTCAGGGGTGAGAATACTGGAGCTCATCATCTCCCTTGCCCCGTGTTTCTGCATTGTGTTTCTCCCTGGAGCCACCCAGAGCGCCTCAGAAAAGGAGGTGATGCAGGGAGCTGCATGATCCCCACTACAGATGCTGGAGTTTTTGAGAGAAGTGGTAAAGAGACTGGCCAAACAAGACTATAACTGGGCTAATAACCCTAATTAACTCAAGGCTCCAAAGATGACTTGGTAACCTGAAGGGGAGACTGCTTATGGTTGAGCCCACACTAAACACTGGGCTGGATTTATTGACATGAGTCACACGCACTAATCCCCACCTCGAGGCTTTCATTTGGCACCGAGCTCTTACTTTTCAGTCTCCACTGTCATCCTTCAGCTAAGCAGTAATTTTGTATCAGGAGTTCAGTACAGTCTTTACCAAAAGCTTTTCTTATCTAAGAGAAGGTGAACAGGTTCTCTTAGAATAAGACAATTAGCCAGTGCTCCTTATACCACATTGTTCACCATGCTAGCAAGGCCAGCCACTAGGAGAAAGAAATGAAAATTCATGCATTTTTTAGGCAAGCTGCATTAATATTATTAAATCCACTACAGGACTAACTAGGCTTTGATAGAAAGTACCAGTTTTTACTGATGAAGGCCATGGTTTTGTACAGGAGAGAAGTTAGCAAAATACAGTTTTAAGAAGCTATTCCACACTAGCAATCTCATGAGAAGGTCACACACATTTACTACACAATGACATTTGTCATTTCATAGAATCACAGAACGTTTTGGGTTGGAATTGAGCTTTAAAGGCCATATAGTCCAACCTCTTCTGCAAAGTTCAGGGAAATCTTCAACCAGACCAGGTTGCTCAGAGCCCCATCTCATCTGGCCTTGAGTATTTCCAGGGATGGGTCATCCATAACTTCTCTGGGCAACCTGTTCCAGTGCCTCACCACTCTAATTACAAGAAAAAAAAACACAAACAAAACCAAAACCAACCAAACAAACCAAAAACCAGACCAAAACAAAGCCCACAAAACCCAAAAAGCCATCTTCCTCATATTTGGTCTAAATCTACCATCTTTTATTTTGAAATCATTACACTTGTCCTGTCACAACAGGCCATGCTAAAAAGTCTGCTCCCATCTTTCTTACAAGTTTCCTTTAAGTACTGAAAGACCGCGATGAGGTCTCCCTGGAGTCTTGTCTTGTCCAAGCTGAACAACCCCAACTCCCTCAGCATTTCCTCATAGGAAAGGTGCTCATGCCTTCCAGTCATTTTTGTGACCCTCCTCTAGACTTGCACCAAGTCCACGGGGGTTTTGTGCAGAGGATCCCACAGCTGGATACAACACTACAGGTGGGATCTCACAAGACTGAAGTAGAGGCGCAGAATCACCTCCCTTGACCTGCTGGCCAGAGCTCTTTGGATGCAGCCCAGGGCATGGCTGGCTTTCTGGGCTGGGAGTGCACACTGTTGGCTCACAGTCAGCTTTTCAGTCACCAGTACCAGCACATTCTTCTCAGCAGGGCTGCCCTCAATCTGTTCATCCCCCAGCCTGTATTGACACCAGGGGCTGCCCTGACCCAGATTCAGAGCCTTGTACTTGGCCTGGTTTTCTCTTATCAGTTTTACATGGGCCCACTCCTCAAGCTCATTCACGTCCCCCTGGATGGCATGCTGGCTCTCAAGTGTGTCCATTTATTGCATAAATCATTACAGGAGCTCCAAGAGTTGACCCACCCCCCTAAATCTGTGAGTAGCAGCTGGCACTTCCATGTTTGCACATAGCAAGGGTCACACACGTCTGATCACACCGTGTGCTGACCCTGTGGTATTCATGCAGGTTTGCAGAAAAATGGTCCCATCACTGCCTGTCATATCAAGCCTCCATCAGAAACATCTCACCACATCTGTCTTCTTCAGCTTCAGGATTAGCGTGGTAGTGAAACATGCAGAAAGCTGTCAGAAAGGGAACACAGAGGGAATATTTCAGAGGAAGGAGAAGACAAAAAAAGCCACATTGCATTCTCCAATAGTCCCAAGCTGGCATTGAGTCCAAGCTCATCTTCTGTCTATGCTGATGGAGACAAACCTGTTACTTAAACAGGAGCTAACACAGGCCCAGCTCAGGGACAAAAGCCAAATGCATTCCCATTTCAACAGCATCCTGGGCTGGGAATGCTGTTTACAACTGTATTAGTAAATTAAGTGTGCCAGGAACTGCCTCTTCACATGGAGGCAAGGTGAGGAGAGGTGAAAAGGCAGCAAGGGGGACCTGAAAAGACCTAATTCACTAAAAAGTGTGCTACTACCAATACTTGAAAGATTAAAGAGAGCTGGCATGAAGTTAAGGCTTTAGACAAATACTTTCAGAGGCTGTGGTGAGAGCTCGTTGCCGGAAATGGAGCAGGGGAAGCCACACTTTAAAGATTTACAATGCTATTAGAAGAGATTTCCCTGTCTCATGATGTTTATTAAATATCCAATCTTAGACTAGTGATAAGGTCAGGCATTAGTACCCAGTTCCTATGTTAATATTTAATATTATTGACCCCCATTCTCCTGTTTCAGGGGAACATGCTGGAAACTGCTGCAAAAATTACATGGAGATGTGGTACATAAATATAGGAAAAGACTAACTGTAGAACTAATTTCTTTGTTGTCTGAAACTAGTTTCACTTTTTTTTCATCTGCAGCTTTGTAGGACCTGTAGGGTATGACAAATATTTATTCTCAGCGTAGCATTTTGCTGCCCATACAGAAAGGTTGTGGCTGTTTCTCGATGCTTGCTGGCTGCTGCTTCTGTGGTGGTGCCATTCAGTGCAAACAAAGAGAGGAGCAGGGGGGCATTTATTTCTGTCAGCACCACCAGTTTACAGAATCAACTTTTTTTCTCCTGAGCTACAATACCCAATGTCAAACATGGACCTTTAAACTGTTCTATAGCCAAAAAAGAGAACGTTATCTGGCAGCACAGCTTCATTTACCAACGAAATAATGAATACAGAATTACAGATATCTGATTAGCGTTAGATAAATGTGATAGTGACAATATGTTATACACATTATGTTATATATTATACACAATATGTTCTGTGCTACTGCTATTTACTGAAGTTAGTCTCAAAATGTGGATACTAAGTGACTGATCATAGCATCTGCTGATGGTTAAAATCCAAACCTTTTGAAAACATGTAAAAATAATTCAATTCCTATCTTTAAAGGGGAGGGGAAAAGCACACTTGAAGATCATGGATACCAGCTGGGGAGAAGTGGACAGCTTGTGAGTCAAGACCTGGGTCAGCCACATCTGAAAAAAACTATGAAGATAACAGCTTCAAGAACTACGGAGATGAGAAAAATGAATAGTTACAGTATTCGTATATTTTTAAAGATTCTAACCTCAGAAAGGCAGAACAAAGAGAAATAAGTAGTGAGCTTCAGCATGACAAAATGACCTTGGAGGTTACATATGTTATCAGTTATCTGCAGTAGGTGATTCACAGTAGCGGAGGTGCCAATATCTGCCAAGTATCTAATTTTGTAGATAGGTTGACCTCAGATAGGACTGATTTCTAGATGAGCTGGGACACTTGCATGAATCACAGGATGAGGAGAAGCTGGAAAGGCTAACTTGAACAAATTCCAGAACTGGAATAAAATAATGTGCAAGTATTCAGCTGAATATGGTACTTAAAATCAAGGAGTAGAGGTAGTTTCCAAAACAACATCCTCTCTCTGCAGGACAGATGTCTTATACAAATATTATAGACACTTCTAGGGTGAGACTGTTTTTTTGTTGTTTATTTTGTACAGGATTGAGGGAGTTTATGCTCCATATTTGAAGTCCCAAATTATTATTATGAGATAGCACACAACAGAAGGGAGGACATTTTCCCTGCATGCCTTCAGCATTTCTCACTACACTTGGATGTGAAGTCACCATTCTCAGGAGAGGAAGTTTTTCAGGCACATAGTTTTTCTGCACAATACTGTTAATAATTATAGTAATTATTTATTATTATATATTATTATGTAATAACATAATCATCTAATATAATAGTTATATGTTAATATGTTATATGGTAATTATACTATTACACTATTTGTTATAACACTACTTAGAATAAAATTAATGGGAATAAAATATAATAAGAACAAAGAAGCAAAAATAACTTTTCTCTCATATATGCTGATTCATTCCACCTTCATTGCTCTAGACAGAGGAGCAGTGTTACCTGAGCCCTGTATCCTTGTACTGGCTTCTGCCTTCCAAACCATGGAGCAGGTTGAAATCAGCTCTTACAAAATGCAAATGGGGCTTAGGGAAATGCTGCTATTCCCACTGTAGCTCCCCTGCAGGTCCAGGCAGATGCAGCGAGATCGCAAGCAGTAGTCAGAGCACTTAGAGTTTGTCCTGATTTCTTGAACGTTGGATCGTCAACACCAGCGCAGAGGAGCGGATGTGGGGTCCCAATGGCACGTCACTAACCAGGAGATGCTGCTCATCTGGGATGAGCATCTCTACATTTCCAGCTTCTGGAGGAAATCTTGGTGGCTGTTTCCAGGATCACTCAGACATAAACAGCAGGTACTCTGGGATCAGCAATTCCCTGGTTTAGCAGCTGCCTGGGTCCTAGCAGTGAGCTCCCGTGCCCTCGTGTGTCAGAGCCAAGGCTTCCACACCCTTGGACACAGACATGCACCTCTGCTCCCACCTTGGAAATCCCTGGTACTTTAGAAAATACTCAGCTCTGCTGTCTCCAGCCTCTGATTTTACATCATCGCCCTCTTTTTACTTTTTTGACAGCTGTCTTGAAAGTAACTGATAAGACGGAAATCTCAGCTTCCCTTGAATCACGGAATCATTTTGTCTTTGCCCTCGCTTCACAGAGGGTGTGAGCAAAGGTCTTTCCATTTTCCAGAGCCTGAAAAAGTGCAGAGCTGGGTCTACTGGGTCTAGCTAGATAGACGTGNAATGCCTGCAAAGTGCTCCACGACTTGCCCGCTCTCCAGGGCTGCCTGCTCCCTGCAGAACTGCAGCTCCTGATTCCTTCGCATTCAGGTGAGTGCTGATAACACCTTGTGGGGAATTGCAAATTAAACACACGTAAGAGAAAAAAACAAAGCCTGCCGCTGATAGCAGATAAAATCGCCACATACACTTAACTGGGCTAACCTTATCTTGTTATCTTAAATTAGCAGAGTTCAATCTAATTAAGTGCTCACATGGGAGAAACCCAAGTTGTGGTGTGACAAGCCAGCTTGAAGGCTCTTCTAACCGCAGTGCTGATACGGGTCTGCTCTTACAGGGTCTGAGAGAAGGTACAATTCATGCCCCAAATGGCTCGCAAGCTAAAGCCTGATCTCCTCTCGGCAAGGTGGGCCGGCACTCATTTTATAGATGAGGTGTGCATCTTGAAAAATTAATATCTGATGGGTTATTTCAACTCTTTAAACAAGATCAACATATGCTTGCATCTTTTTTGCTGTTATCAGCTGCATTAATTATGCCACGCCTGTTGCCTAATACACTTACACTGATAAGTTTTATTACAACTAAACCAGAAATTCCTGCAGAAGATAAGACCTAGGGAATCAAACTGCATTGAGGTTTATTTATACCCTGAGGTTTATCAGCAGCAGAGTAGTTGATAAATTGTTGTTGTGAATTTGTCAGATATGCTCAAGAACCTGTAAAAATTGCAATATTAGAAGATTTGGATCCCAAAGCTCTGACCCAGTAAACTCAACAGCAAACAAGGAGAGCATTGTTTCTAGCTTTTGCATCTACTGATATTCCTTCCCACTCCATATAGCTGGATGCCCCCTCATATCCAGATTGTGTTTTATGCATGTGTACACCATAGCCTGGAAGTTACACAGCTGGATCTCACTGGAAATTGGAAGCACCATCACCATGCTCCAATCAGTAGATTTATACCTGCACAGATGGACACAGCAAGCCTGTTGTATACAGCCATTCCCTGGTATCAATGAAGCTACCTGTTCCTTACTATTTTCCATCTAAAATTTGACTGAACCCTCTTGAACACAGTGTGCACCTCAGTTACTTGTGTCCGGCCTGATGATGGCATAGATACCGCGAATTAGCATAAACTGTAAGAGAATGAGTCCCGAGTAGGCCGGTGAGATGCAGTCTGTGCTGGTGAGGTCGTGTGCAGGGCAGCACCAGAGCTCAGCTGACAGATTGCTGGCCTTTGCTGTCTGCTCCATGCAGAACACAAGCCCCAGGGAGCCTGGGAACTCAGCTGGAAGAACAGCAAGCTGGGGAGGAGAAAAAGCTCTTGTATTTTTCTCCATTTGCCTGGGAGGGGAGACCTGCAAATGAAGTATCAACTGGCACCTTCAACTCTTCATTTGAGCAAACCTCAAAAAGAAGGAACAAAAAATGGCTTGGCTAGCAGATACAGCCTCCCACACTGGCTCATCTCATNGGGGGAGGGGGGGGGGCACAAACAAGCATCTGGTCTTCCCGATTGTCGTCTGACCCATGAATTTAAAACCCTGTGAAATTCAGAGGTGAGAGGATTTCTCCCAGGGAGCTGCGCAACATTCCTGAGAACAAAGAACAGCTCAACACCCAAAGTGGCTCACCTGCAGAACTTCTCAGCTATTCATATCCCTAAGGAGGCCTGAACATGACACTTTCTGAACCTTTTCTCTACCATTTGGAATGTCACAGCCCAGAGGCTCAAAGCCCTCTGCCTCAAGTCTAGCTTATAAATCCCCTGCCAGGACTGGCTGCTGTCTTGCTGCCAGGCCTCATGAGCTGTCAGAGAGGCTCTTGGTACCTGTGGGCTGCTGAAGATCCTCAGGGCTCCAAGCACTCAAAGGCAGCAGCGTTGCTGCAAGGCCAGGCCTGTTACCCACACACAGCCCTACAGAAGTGGGTTTCAACCAGGGACATGAGCTGTTGGAGTGTCCACTCCACATCTCCAGTGGGCTTCAGCACCCACACTGAGCTGGAGCAAAGAGGGAAGGGGACAGGTGAGAGATGCAGCAGACAGAAGTAGTGATGCCTGGTCACAGTTAGAGCTGAGTTTTAGGTTTACCACACCATGGTTAAAACAGCTGTTCCAATACATTGAAATCCATTATGGTCCATTTTCAAACAAAATGAAATGTAAGTTGTTGGCCACAGTCATAAGTTGGTCCACAGCTTTGACAGATTACAATTAATCATTCTGTAGGGAGGAAAGGCATAACCCAGAAACTCTTTGGCTCTTGGCCTTCACACATGGCTGGTGAGCACAGAGCTGGGCTCCCGGGCAGGGTTTCCAGCTCACTTGTACGTTGTGTGTCAGGCTGCCTTCAGCCACGTGCTCTCAGTCTCCCCTTTGCCCTCCATCCTCTGGCTTCACAGGGACCTGGAGATGCCCAGTGCTTCCAGCAGCTGCCCATTTATCATGGATGAGCACTGTTACTGTCATGAGAAGTTCTCGTTGCATATCAGACGTGAAGCTGAGGAGGATCCTGCCTTTGCAAAGCAGTAAATGTTTTAGGAGGAAAGAAATGGAGACCCAGCCAGGGGATATCTCACAGTGTGCTGCAGACCAGCTGCTTTGTTTGGCAAATGATAACTGGGACAAACCCTTAGAAACTGTAACATCACAGAGAAGATCCAAGGGGGAGTCAGAACCCAGATAAATCAGGCTTACATTAAGTAGACTGACCTCCAAACACAGGCAAATTAACCACTTGCAGAGAGCTGGGGACTACCTATGCCAGTTTCAGAAAGCCAGATGCTTTTGGCAGATGTAGTCTGACTCTGCTTCCAGAAACAAGAGCAGTAATACTCAGTGGTGTGTGTAATGCTGCAAAGCCTGAACTGATTCCAATGATGAATTATTTCCTCTCCCATCACCAAAAGAGTGACCATGATTATCAGCCCAGAACACACAGGTAGGTAACTCTCAGTGTATCATTACTGAAAAATAGAAAACAAAGTCAAACCAAACAATCATATTACAGGCAAAGAAGAATTAAAAGCCTAGTAGGAGAATGTCATGTACTGTAAGTGGATTCAACAGAAACTGGAGATTTCCAGTCTAACTCCAGTCATGCTACTGAAACTTTCTTTGAAAAGGCTGTTGCAGTTAGGTGTAAAATCATGTGGGTTGCTTCTCTGCCCTCCCCAGGGCAGATGAGCAATCAAAACAAACCCATTTATCTG
Source organism: Cyanoderma ruficeps (assembly GCA_008694505.1). NCBI lineage: Eukaryota > Metazoa > Chordata > Aves > Passeriformes > Timaliidae > Cyanoderma > Cyanoderma ruficeps. The sequence goes on from VZDJ01000346.1 coordinate 1,670,162, forward strand.
AGTGATCTGTTAATCCTCTGCATAAATAACATTTCACCATGCAAGTTATATTGGGCTTAGTGTTCCTTGAGCATTGAGAAGCTTAGCAAAGTAGTTCAGTCCTTATCCTATGAGCACAACCACAAAATCCAATCTATGTTTGCATGTCCTAAGGTTACCCAGGGGACAGGGATAAGGGCCATCTTTGGTCTCTCTCTGCACAAAATGGAGCACTCCAGCCCACCTGAACCTCTACTTTGTGATAGAAGGAAGTAGGTGAAGAGAGCCTGGCACAGGGTTTGAGGCAGAACAAAAGACATACAATCACTTTTCCTTAGGTTAGCAGGAATATTCATGAGGACCTCTTTCTTTCAAAGCCAAGAAGCTCCTTATTTTGTTCTTTCAGCGTTCTAAGTCTGGCCTGGCAGATCCCTGAACAGCTGCTGGTTAGAGAAGGCTGAAGGCTGGCTCAGGGAAAGCGGATGCCCTTAAGGGCTCTGTGCTGGAGTCAGGGAGGCAGAGTTTTACTGGGGAAAGGTAGGCAGAACCCTTTCAGAAATGCTGCCAAACCTGAAAGCTCAGGAGACACTTTAGACTCACGCTGGCTGAAGAGTTTGGAAGGTGAATAAGGAGGGTGATCCTGCTGGGATGCAAAGGCATCTGCCCCCAACAGCCTTCCCAAGGGATTTCTGTAAACTTTGCAAATATGGACCTCTCTGGCTCTTGGTATGATCTTTCCTATAGGTGCACAGATTCTGAAATAAAGAGCTTTAAATCTAACAGCAAAAAGCTATTAGACAAACATTCCTAACAAAAATCTTGAGTCAAAATTTGGAACATATTGAGAATTTATTCATCATAGATATGTTCAAAGAAACAACAATTTTCAGACATTTTTATACCCTATAACATCCAAGATTTTTTTATAGACACTCCCAAAAGTCCCCCCAGTTTGTTGCATCATGGTATATAGGTGTTTTGTTTCTTTTAATTACTACCAGAACACTTCATCTATCTTTGTTTAATGGATAACTCAAGTTTTGTCCAGCTAAACAGTGCTTTATTAAATTTGCTGTCCTGGTTAGACAATTGATTAAGTTTTCTGGGGTGTACAAGCCTACGGAGTGGCTCCGTTACTGCACCTGCAATGTATTAATCACGTTTTCTGGGGTGTACAGACCTTTAACTGATTCATTTCCTCATGGTATTTTTCTTGTTCTATAATATCTAATTTATCTCTAGTTATATGATAACCATCAAACATTTCTTTATTAAATTTTGTTCTTCATCTATTGAATAAGTTCTCTAAGGGGTAGATGTCCATGGAGTTCCTTTCTGCAGGTGCAGTGAGGTAATTTGTTAGAGTTTTCTACTCACACTCAACCAACACAGATCTAAATCAAAATCAGCAAAAATAAAGCGTTCAAACATTCCTTAAGTAATTAAACATAGTTCATTACAATATTTTTAAAGAATCACAAAAGTGGCTAACTAAGACATAACTTGCCATCAGTTCCCTCTGGATACAGGACTTCACCAGGAGAGAAAAGGTTACTGGCTGAATCTGAGGCCATCCAGACACACAAAGATTTTATTTGGAAGCACATTTCTTCCCCCTGACCCTCACACCACGTTGGTCATTTTTGAACTTTGTATTGAAGGGGTCTGGTTTTGCAAGGTAAGCTCCAAAGCCCTGGAAGGAAACGGAGGTAGCAGAACATAGAAGTGCTCAGACGTGCTCCTTCAAATGCTGAGCTTTTAATTCTGGAAGAGGAATTTGGTGAGTGAGGCTGGTAGAGAAGCTGGGGAGAAAAGCTAAAATAGTCTTCCCCTATAAGCCGCGGTGTGTGATACTAAAGTCATTGCCTCGGGTGTTATCCATAAAGGAGATGAAATCTGATAGTCACTCGTGGTGTCCCGAATATGAAGTCAAAAAAGCCATCCAGAGTGAGGCCAAATAGCAACGCTCATTGCTGGGGACAGGCGAGAGGCACAGACCGACCCTTAGCTGAAAGCACTGTGTGTATCCAACCCACACAGCTACTACAAAACACACACACTTTCTGAGAGGAACGATGTCACACAGAAAGCACCTAGTGGAAAAAGGAAGAGCGTAGTGGCTGCGAGAACTCATCTGAGTTGCATGTGATGCCCCTGAAAGGCTGAATGAGCTTTAGGCAGCTGTTTGGTAAATCTGTTCTCCCCTGAGGGCACACTCAGTGGGGTGGCTCTAGCAATTAGGGGCTTATGTGCCCCCCTCCTCGGTTGAGGACCTTATCATCAGCATCTCAATAGGGAGTGGGTTTTCCTCTAAAAAAAGAAGACTTGGCTTTGACAGTATGGTCTCGACCGATTTTCCTCTGTCAGGCAACTGTTTTCAAACAGCTGCCTTCTTAAATACCATTATCTCTATCACAATATTATATGTCATCGTTTTAAGTACTTGTACAGAAAGGCAGATTATTTTCTAAAATTTGGAATCTGATACCAAATTTATGCAAAGATGTAGTCTAAAGCTTATCAGATACTATACACCTGGCACTGATTAAGAAATGTTATTTGGAGCTACCAAAGGTAATTGGTGATAAAAGTAATCTTTATTCTAGTTTTATAAATGAGGTAACTGAGGCATGGAAAAATTAAGTTACTTGTTCAGGGCTGAATGGAAAACCTTGGCCATGGCTAGGAGCAGCTTACTAACCTCCAGTCCCAAGCCTTTTAGGCTGTGTGTTTTCACTACTTTTTTCCTGACAAAAGCTCAACCTCCATTGCAGATGAGAAAATTCTGTGAGGACAGCTTCAGGAGGTTTCTTTTATGCAGCAAATTAATGAATCTTGCTTTTCCGGTGGATTTGCATCCTGAAAGCTCAAATTCTCATCCTCAGCAGACCCCCATGATACCAACACCTCCCCTCACAGCTCCCCCCAGCACCTGCTTGTCTCCCTGGACCCAATCCCAGCATCTCTGGATGTAGGAGACCTGCTGGTGATGACCATCCTCTTGAGGAAGGAGGTGGCTTTGTGTCTCTTTTATTTCCACAGTAGCTGACCTCCAGGGAAAACCTATAAGTCACTGGTATCTTTTCAAGTCCTTTTTGAAATGCAGTTGGACAGGTTCAATAGTCACTGGGAGATCCCAGTTTCTCCAGGGACACAGGCTAAAGCTTGAGCTAAAGTGCCTGCCACTGTCCAGAGCTGTGGAAGCACTGTGGATTTTCCTGTTCAGCAAGCTGGCAGCAGGGACATTTTGGAAATAATCATGGAAACACAGAATGTCTGGGTTGGAAGATATCTTTAAGATCATTTAGTTCCAACACTGCTGCTGTGGGCAAGGATGCCTTTCACTAGGCCAGGTTGCTCAGAGCCCCATCCAATCTGGCCTTGAACACTGTCAGGGATGTGAAATAGTCTAGTTTCTAAGTACTTACCCTGCTTGTCCTCCATGAAATCACAGGAAGCATTACCATGCTGCTTTGTGGAGGTTCCTCAGCAGCTTGCCATCTCCCCAGTGAGCATGTCACTGCTGGAGGCCACAAAGCCATGACTACCCTCAGCCACAGGCTAGTGGCTCTGTGATCAAGTGCCATCTTATCCTGGTACAGAACTTTGAGCAAGCTTCTAGCCACCCTAAGGTTTACCTCTCAGATTTGTAGAAGTGGCACTAAAGAACACTGGCAACCAGGATTTAATAAAAGTAATTAAAAAACTGTTAATTGTACAGTTGTTTTCACTGCTATCCACAGATTGTCTTGTTTACTGGCTGTCCTTTTTCCTCATGCATCATCCTATGTGGTTAATTACATACCAGCCTGCCAAATGCAGGGAGCACAGCACAGCATGCCCTGGCTGGTGTGAAAGAACCAGAACATTTAAACCAAGCCATACAGCTTGAGCAAGAAATCTCAGAGTTCATCTTGGAGCATCAGCACCACTGCCTCTTTCTGACTTCTTCACGCTGAAAACTTGTGCTGTCCAACAGTGGAGACTATGACAACACTTCAGACGTGTTTTCTGACAAACAGAAAATTTCTTTCCATAGCAAAAATCCACATTTTCTTCTTTTGCTCACTTCAGTAGTGACAGTGATTGCAATAACTGGGGGTGGGGATGGGGGAATTGAACTGCCAAAAGCCTGTAAAACTTTGAAACAGAAAACTGTGACCTGGCATCCGTGAAGCTGAGAACAATGGAGCAAAATTCACATGCAGATGTCAACTGCAGGAAAACCATGAGACATTTGTTAGTATTAGCTATATTTACAATCACATAGTCTGATGCCTTTTTCCTCTGTGACAATGTGAAATGACCATGGAAAAGAAAACTACAGCCACAGGATGCATCTCCTGAGGTGTACTTGTGAGACATAGGGGAATGTGAACACCAAACTGCAAGGTTGTGCCTAGGCATCCTCTGAAATCTCAAATGTTACTCTTTTCACCTGTACAGCTTGCAAGCTTTTATCTCTTGATCTTCTTTTTTATCTCTTCATCTCACTTTCACTATTTTTCATTATGTCCTGATTTACTCTTCCACTGTGCTCTCTTGTCTCTCCTCTTCCATCCTCATGGCCTCAGTGCACTGCAGGCTGTGGTCCTCAGAAAATGGCACTAATCCTCACCTCTCACTCCACCTGCAATTATTGCCCAGTGGGAAGCAGGACACCCAAATGGCAGAGAGACCTCCATCACGCAAAGAGACAGGTTTAAAAATTAGATTCAGAGAACAGAAAGCTCAGAGGAAGCATCTGCTTTGGGCCGAGTGGGATCCTTAGCAAAGGAGAGTGTTGTTGTACAACACAACAGTGCTGTTGCACTGCAATAAGGCAAAGAAGGTGTGTTGTCTCCTCCTTTTGGGAAACACTTTTCTGAGCGAACACGTAATAGCATTGTCTATGATGAAAGGGGTTAGATGAGAGACTAAGGTAATCCCTTCCAGATGGAAGTTTCTTTGCTACCTCTCACATATCATCAGCACACACAGATTTGCAGTCTGGGACTTCATCACAGCAAAAACAAAACTGTAGTGTCATTACTCTTCTAGAGCTTTAAACTTACCTCTTGAATTTTACCCATCACTAGAGCAGAAATCCAAGCCCTAGAATTATACAGTCTTCCTAAACTGTGCAATCATAGCTGGGAAGGGAGAACTTGTCTGCACCAGATATCTTTTCAAGGCACATTTCAACACTCAAAATTGAAGCCACTGTACCATCTAGACCCACAGAGAACTAAATTGTGGTTAAATACAGTAAAGCTCACCCTGCTGGAAATGTCTCCAACCCCTCACCCTATCATACCAGCTTCAAGTGATCCAGATGGATTCAGCAGGATCCATTATCTGTCATCTATTTCAAGGGTTATCTCAGTGGATGTGTTTGAAAGATGTTTCATATAGAATCAGCTTCATTGCATGACTCTCTTTTTAGTTGCTTTGGGTCACTTGTAGTTCATAGTCATTCCTGTCACCCATATGTCTGTCTCAGCCATGTGCATGCCAATAGATGGAAAGACAATGCTGGACTGATTATCTTTTGCACGATGGTGTCACAACACCCTGTCAGCCTCACTGCCTCACTTTAGATCACAAACAGGCTCAGTAACCACTTACATGTGTCAGGCAGAGAAACAGTTGTATCTGCCTGGTTAGAGGATGAAAACCACAGGGGCTCATTCCTTACTATTAGAAAATGGCACTTAGTGTTTCGTTCTGAGAGCTTTTTCCAGCACAGCATTTATTACTGAGTAACTCTTATCCCACCTGAGAATGCCCAGAATTACCCATGGAATTTGCCAGTTGCTTCTGGCACACCTCAGAATGGGTCGTTAATGGCCTGCACTGCTGCCCAGCACACTGCCCTGGAGTTTTTCATCTCAGAAATAGATGAATCTAGGATGTCTTTCCACTTTGAAATTTAGCCTGTACTACAAGTAAAAGCAAATTCTTAGGATACTCCTTCTAATTGCTGTTTCAACATGCTGTTGTTTGGGTTTTTCATAAAACTTCTACCAGATGTGGCTTCTTTCTTAGACAGTCCTTTCTTATATTTCCTTTCTAGAAAATGAGGTGTCATTTAGCCACAGTTTGTGGTTAAATATTTGTTTCCATTTCCTTTTATTTCATAAAATTAATTTGTAATCCTGTTTGGAGGTTTTTGTTTTCTTTTTTACAAAAGGAAGTGAAAAGAAGCAGGATGACATTGAAATGCATCTATCTATGACTGTTTCTTTTATTCCTGTTTACCTACCTTCCTCAATATTAAAAAAACCCTGAGATAAAGTGTTTTTTTGCATACCATTTGCCTTTGTTTTTCCTTCTTTTCTGTTTTCTTTTTTCTTTCTTCAATTTAATACTTCCTTGCTACCCACAAGAAACATGTGAATAAGACATCACCAAAAAGCTTCTTTTTGCTTAGGCAGCTTTAACACTTTCAGACTGAATTTAACAAAGTTTTGGTTAATGCATCTTGTGAACAGCGGTGGTTCTACCAATACAAAATTTAAAGGCAAGATCTTTTTGAGGGTTAGCAAGCATGGAAACTACATACCTCTCCTTCCTCTTTCACCCTCTGTAGTCAGGTACAGAAATCCATGATTTTTGTTCATTCACTGGTCAAAGATTCAGTGGATAACAATTTACTGTCAGTAATCTTTAAGCCATTTGCTGCCACTTACTGGATAACTAGACATCCTGCTTCAAAAAAAAGGGAGGGGGGAAAGAATCAGAAGAGGGCTAACAATGAAATTCAAAGTAGGAATCACCTTAAGTCTGGGGCAGTGTAAGAAAAATGTCAAAGGCAAAATGAACATTAAAGTTGCTCCACTCACTGGAGACTGGGTTCTTCGTTAATAAGTTACAGCCATAAAATGCCTGTAAACTGCAGCGTCCCATTTCACTTCCTCCTCCCCTGCCCTGCATGCATCTCTTGGGAGTGGGAGAAGGCAATTGGAATACCAAGGGAAAAGGAGCTTTAATGCATTTGCAGAAGAGATGGAGATGAAGTAACACCTACCAGGAAGAGAGGATACATTTTCCTACTTTTTTCATTTTATTTCCTGAGATACTAGTACTGGTAGCGTGGCTATTTCCTCAATGAAATGAGACGTTAATTTTGTTTAGATGAATGTGGAGGTTTTTAATACTAGTTGCCAGAACATTAGAAGCTGCAAAGCCAAATATTTACAAGTAATAGATAGGACAAAAAGGGTAAAAATAAGATATTGCATTTACACTACAGCTATTCTTTAGTCACACCAGAACATACTATTTTGCTGGAATTGCTGCCCAGCTCTTAATGGGAGGGTGAGGTACATGAACATTTGATCTATCCTCAGTTTTAAGTCCCTCTTTCCTTGCCTACTACACACTGAGACCCTGATCTGAAGGAAGAATTATTAATTTGTTCTCAGGCTGTCCTGAAGAAGCGTTATCCTATTATCCAAGTACAACACAACCCCAAATTAATTCATTTTTCGCATTGCCTTGAAGAGAATTGCTGTGAATTTCTCATTTCACAGCTGACAGCTGAGATGCAGTCAGAGATGTCCACAATATTTTCATGAAGGAAGCAGCCAGCTCTCAAGCAGGCAGTCTGGCAGAGTGAAATACTATCAGTAGCCACTTTGGAAAAGCCTGATTTTAGCAGCTTGTCCAAAATTCCTGTGACAGAGCCAAGGACAGAGCACAGTTCTGAATAGCAACACCTGTTTTCTTGGCTATGCCTCTTTTAGCTCCCTGGATAACATGGCCAGGGTCCAAGAGCTTCCATCAGTCAATAAACCTGATCTTTCCCCAGAAGAAGCCTATGCTGTCCATCAGTTGAGATGGGAACTAGTGACAATACCAAGTGATCAAATATTTAACTCTTCCAGACTGGGTATCACTAGCCAGATTTTGAGGTTGGAATAGAAAAACTTCAACTGCCTGGAAACCATCCTGACAGGTCAGGAGGTGCCAGATCCTGCTTTCTGGAGAGACAAACCAGTTGAACTGGGTAAGCGGGGAAGACCTTAGGCCAGTTCAATTTCCCCAAGTCATTCCCATTTATGGCCACCTTTTAATAAATTATAAAGTACGAAGTCTGTAATATGAAAAAAAGATTACTTTGTGTTCAATGTTTCCTGTTGCACAGAGGGACTTAAGGTGCAGAAAAAGACCCTTCACTCTCATGGTGTGACCAGTAACCAACTCCTTCCTCTATGCTGCTTTCTGACTTTCTCACTGATTCTCCCAGCATTTCTGATAATTATGTTTTGTTGTTCTTAGCAGCAGAAAATGTTGAGAAATGGATAAATGAGAACTCTTGCTTGTCATCAAGGTCACCCTGTAACACCAAAGCTGCCTCTAGTTCTATAAATACACAATTTACCTAAGCACAATGTTAAGAAACCGCAAAAAGCAAAACTTTCTGAAGCTGAAGGAAGTGTAAGCTAACACATGCTAGACTTCTCCCAGACTCATTTACATCTCTCACTTCCATAAAGTGTAGAAGCATTCAGAGGTGGGTTATAACCAGGGAAGTAGCCTCCAGATCAATCATACTGAGCTTATTCACTAATTGTTTCATTTATTCATTGTTTGGTCTTTTCCTAAGTAAAACCAAACCCAGTCACGTTGTGTTTTGTTGATGTTGTGCACACGGTGGCTATGGACCAGCTAAGGAGAGATGTCCCAGCTCTCTTCCGCTGCCTTCACAGCTCCAAGAAAGAGCTTATCCAAGGAGCAGGAAGGTGTCTGCTGCCTCTCCTGCGCTGCCTGCACGGCAGGAAGGCAGAGAGGAATGCTGTATTGTGGCTTGGAAACAGGAGATGGGGAGATAGCAACAGCTGCCTGGGGGTATGTGGGGTGAGGGAGCTCCCTTTTCCTCACTCTTTGGCGATTAAGTGAGGACAGCCTGGACTTTGAATACATCTTACTCCGGGTGCTCTTTGAAGGGGAAAAATTCCACATTCACTGAGGATAGAAGAGGAGTTTGAGCTTTTCCTGAAGGCACAGCTGTTTTTAACATAGCTGCTGTCCTCTTTCTGGTAATAAAATGACAAGTTTTGTTGTCTATTTGCTGTAAAGATGTGGCACACTTTCTACTCACTATGTGGGATGCTGCATTTCATGCCTTAATTTCCACTGACCTCACTCACAGTATGATCAGAGCACTATGGGAAAAAAAATTAAAAATCCAAACACTCAGCCCTCCTAAATCATCTTCTATTTACATTTTTTGCTACTTTTAAAAGTAAACCTTGAGCGAAAATACTGCAACTCTACTGAGTTTTAGCTTTTGCTTCTGCCTCTCCTAGTGAGGAGAGGCCACGGGGTCCGAGGGGAACAATATGTCCATTGCAACTCCCCCTCTGACACTTCCCTAGGAAGTGAGTTCTGCCAGCAGATGCCAAAGGTAAACCCTACCATATGCCTGACACCAGTTCCACCTGGTTAACATACTAGGATCAAACCAGAAAAGACAGCACATACTAATGTACAGACATCCAAAGAGAAAAAAAGCATAAGGAACAACCTAACTAACTGTTAGGACAATCTCTGTGCATCAGCTATGTTTAAATTTCAGATTAATATGCAACTGTAGTAGCACAGAGGCTCAGGGACCACAGGAAGGATGCATTACCTACAGAAATCACATGCAGTACTGGTGTTGAGAAGCCTGAGGGAGTTGGTTTCTGCAGTGATATCACACATGCCACAAGAAACTATTTCAAAACCACATGAGGTCTGACACCACAGCCTGTCCTCCTGCGGCTCAGGCACCGGTGTGAGTGCCTGGCTTTATTAAAACTGCAGACATCAAACTGGCTGCCATGTCTGTCCAACTGTGTTTAAAAACCCCCTGACAGAAGAAGGTCAGCACGAACTAGGTCGGATACAGCTCTGTCTATAGATGTGCTATGAGCACCGGATGCAAGTTGCTGCAAAGCCAGAAGCAGATACATTCAGCCTTTCCCAAGGCTGAGCTTAAAAGCCAGATGAAAAGGCAGATTCAGCCTTTTAGCTGCTGCATCTCCGTGTGCAGCCAGCAGGACTTGAACTCAAAGCTGTGGTCTGAAAGAGGTCCTGCTGGTCGGCTGTGCACAGCTGGCCTGTGCAGAGCAGCACCTCTGTGCAGCCAGAGTGGCACAGGGACACTGCTGGGAGCCAGGACACAGACACCTGCCAGCCCCAAGACCTCCAGACCTCCCAATGTGGCCCTGAGTTTTTCTGTACCTGGGACTTTAGGCAAAGGAGAAATTTTACAGAAACAGGACAGCAATGTATTTTGTTAACCTGTGTGACTGAGAACAGGCTGTTTGTCTTGTGTTTTCTACTTGAGATAACAGCTTTCCTCCAGCAACTGCTTTCCTTTCGTTCTAGGTGTACTGGTTTGACTGTAACAAGCAAAATATAAACAGAAGTTATTGGTTCTCAAAACAGTCTTCTTTTGCCTAATTTGCACTTTTGGGTTTTGCCTTTTAAAAACTTTTTCCACCACAAATTGTGTATATTCTCTTTTTCACAAATAATTGTGCATGTCTGTGTCCAAACACACGAATGCAAATACTTGCATACATATTCCCTATAGCATTCACTAGACTGCAAATGCTAGTTCATTAATATTTGTATATATAATGTTCTGTTACAGGTCATTATCAATGGTATATTAATCTTAATTTTCTCAGATTAGATTTTAAATTCCTCTTCTTTGTAATTTCTGATTAGTTTTAAAATACCAACAAATGTCCAAAATGCAGTGGGAACATTGCATGAGTCTTCCCCTACTCCTTTCATCTCCTTTAGATGAGTAAAATATCTTTGAAATACTTGAAATGCTTCAGATTTTGGTTGCTATTTGTTGCTCTCTCCTTTTTTTTTTATTTTGCTCTAGACTAATTCCATTTTCTTTGTCTTCCATAAAAAGTAGACTCATCAGAATTGAAATTAAAAAAACCCCTAACCTATGATTATGCATATTTCCTCTATGAATTAATTAATATTAAATAATTAATTTATTATTTCTACAAGTCAGCAATTAATGAAAAAGATTTAATAGCACTGCAAATCTGAGCATTAATATATTGATTGACCAACAGGTCACACACCATTTCAGCATTCTTCTACCTGAGCTGTACACTGAGAATCAGAGTTCTACTCTGAGAATCAGATTTCCACTGTAGATTCATGTTGTTACACTTTCTGCAAACATTCTTGTCAGGATAGATCTACTTCTTCAGTTATTTACAGGCCTTGGATTTCAAAGGAAACATGCAAGACAAATATGCAGCTATTAATTTAGGAATTGTCTTCACTGCAAATGTTGGTCAGCTATTTTTCTTTTACAAGAATTTGTATTTAAAAATGGAAACAAAATAACAAACTAAATTTATATCAGAACTCAGATATATATCTATATAGACAATGCTTTTTAATTTATTTTAATTCTCAGGGCAAGAATATGACCATGGTGGGGTTTTTCTGTTTTGTTTGGTTTTTTTGGTGTTTGTTTGTTTGTTTTGGTTTGTGTTTCTCTAAATCTCTTTTACAAACATGTTTTAACACAGAACATTCAGCTGATCACCACTGACTTGCATTCCCTCGTGTCCTTGATCTTGATGTTTCCTATTGATAAATCATTTCCACGGTGGGACTCTGAAAGCACTCCTGGGTGCCCCAGTTCTGAGGCCACATCAGTGTAGAGAGATGGGGTGTCCTTCCTCCCTGACCAGTCCCAGCTGCCTTGTTGCATGCCAGGGAGCCCTCCAGACTCTGGCTAAGGGTATGTTTGCACAAGGACTCCTTGAATTCCTCCTGCTATGGGTGACTCAGATGACAGGAATTCAGCCTTACCGTAATTCATGCTCAGTTGCCTTTATAACTTGTCCTTTAATTAACTGACGCATGCAAGAAACCTGTTCTCCTAGCTATTCAAAAAGTGGCTATGCAACATTAATCTGTGGACTTTTACTGTATCAACAGTCACCAGCACAAATTATTTCAGCTACCTGACTCGGATCATTTTGAATACAAGTGAAGTCTCTCTGCATAAAGAAACATTGTTTCAGGCCAGCCTCTCCTATGAGCACAAATACAGATTTAAGGCAAATTTAAGAGAGTTCCCAAAATGTCATGGGACACTGAAGTTTCGGCATCCCAAGATGATGAGAAGTTATCTCAAAGAACAAACAGCTCTCTTTTCTAGAACTGAACTTGAGGGAGTATTTACTAAAACAAGTAGTCAACCCAAAACAGTGAGTATCAATACAGCCAGACAATAAACCTGGGTGTCTTCCTTCAGTACTAGATTCCTCCTCTCCTCCCAACCTCTGCTTTTGTACAGTGTCAACAAATATTGTTAACCACACGTCATAGTTAATTTTAGAAATGGCTGCATGTCACTTACGAAAAACATACAATGTTATAGTTTTATGTTATCTTTTTATTCCCTGACAAAGCCTGACAGGCCTGTCTGTCCGTCTCCATCCACTGTTCCCTGCTGCCCTGGCAGTTGTGCCAACAATGACTGTGTGTCTGGCAAACTGGATCAGTGAGCCCATCTTTTAACTGGCTTAAAAGATCTCCAAAAAAATTTCAAAACAAAACACACCCAGGGCTGCACTGCTCACAAAGAAAACGTAACATGAAACTACAGCCTCCCTCAACCCCTCTCTCAAAATAGTTTCAGTTCTTTGATGAATAAAATACACTGAATTTTCTACTGTGGTTGTTTTAATTCTACTTCAGGATGGAAAATATCAGCACATTGAGTTTTTATAAAAGAACAGAAAATCCATTTCCTTTTTGGGGTCAATTAAACAATTGGTGTTCTTTCAAAGAAGCAAAACAATATTTTTAATGGCAAAACAATGAAACTAGTGACTCTTAGTGGTATTTTTCAACTCTATGCATTTTTTTTCCTCAAGACTTTCCTTTTTGCTTTCTTTTGTTTATCTTGTGGAGAGAAAGGAAAATTTGAAAACACACAAGCTCCCTATCAGAACTGCCTTATCTCATCTTGAGGGTTTCCTTGTCTTGGGCAGACTGAAGCTGGGTGGAAGCCACATGCCTTCAGCTACTCCCCTGCTGCCTCCTGAGCAGCCAGGGACAGGAATGCTGCATCTCACAAAGAACCAAGCACAGAAAGACCTGAAAAATCTTCTCACCTCATCAGTGTGACTCCTTGCATCAGTGGAACAGCACTCTCCTGGTTTGGATGAAAAAGTTCCTTCAGCTTTCTTGTGCTCCTAAAATAATCACAGGTTAACTCCACACCTCTGTCCTCCAGAGTGTCTTGGTTACAACCCCTCTCTCCCAGCCTCCAGTACATTTTACCACTTCCACAGAACTGTATGTCCCTTGACCCATTCACCAGAGACCACCAGGCACCAGGACACCCATTTGCTCACCCAAGCTACCCTTGAAAATAACCGCAAACCCTGGTCATTCTTCACTCAGCCCTTAGGCAGAGAACAGAAAACACAGAAATGCCAGATGCTGCACATACCCACACCCTCCATCCATCCACTGGTTACTCAGGATATCCAACATCCCTGATTGGAATCCATTCCCACTCTGCTCCCCAAACTTCAGGACTTTGGGCAGCCAGTTGCCTGCCATGGCTCTGAAAAGATTTACTGCAAGCAGAGGGCACAGGTTCATATGAATAGTTTGCAAGTTTGCACATTAGTTCATTCCAAAATGTTTGTAATACATCACATGAAGAGCTGTGAAGGGTTTAGCAGCCAGATAAGCAATGACAGCACGCCTCTGCTGACAGCTGGAGCAACAGGACCAAGGAAACAGCTTTGGCCATCTTCACTCTGAACCTGATGCCTCCTCATGTGTGGACAAAGCTTTTGCGTGGGAGTGAAGCCCAGCATTGGCAAGAGGCAAGTAGGATACGCCAAAGTCTGAAGTAGGGCGTGCACTGGGCTTTGTTTTGCTTTAATTCAGGCATGCTGAACCTGGTTTTCCACAGTCCCCGGTCCTGTGTATGGAAAAAAAGAGACCCAAAGATCAAGCTTCTCAGTGTGTATCGCAGAACAAGGATTTCTGCATGAAAATGTCAGAGTTTTGAACTACATCAACATGGAAACAAAGACCTTTTACCTTTCAGCAAGAAAAAAACATCTTCCAGAGAAATGTTTAACTGCCTTTGCCTTCAGACAGCCATTCCAATGCGAATGAGGATGTGCTTATTTTGGCAATACTCTCTCCTGGATTGAGCCGTTTTGTGTGTGGTTAGGAGCGTTGGATGCAGGCTCAGTAATTTGCTAGTGGCTGCCTGAGGTAGGTAGTTCTTGGGAAGAGGCTGACTAGACAGCCAAAATGTAGGTCACCAGTGGGTGGGGTTCACAACCTCTCAGCTCTGCTGCAGTCAGTGGGCAGAAGTTATATCTCTCACAGGACTTGAAATTATTAATGAAGTCTGAAAGCTGGGCCACTAACTATAACTCCTTAGCATGATAATTTAATTTAATTGATTGCTCATTTATGTATGATGCTGTTTAATGTCCAGTCTGTTCTTGGGTTATCTGCTAACTAGGAGAACTTCCATACGCAAGGACACAGGTGTTACTCTACAGTGTCTAAACGTGCATGGGCATTTGTAGCTAATAAACAAAGCAAATATTGATAACACAGTTGAAGACTATTTCAGTTTTTCCTTCCTATCACGCTCATGGCAGTTCAGAGCAATATTTTGGTTCCTCAGCTCCAATGGCCAAGGCTTTGCAGCAATGATGGGTGGGTCATGGGGACTCAGTTGTCTGGCCAAGCATTCAGTGACAGCAGTCAGGGGAGAGCAGTAGTTTCTAAAATGACCCTTTAAAATCAGATCTATATAGCATTGTGCCAGTTTTTATTGTTCTTATTGTAAGTATTTCAGAAAAAAAGAGAACAACCCTCAAACCTTAATAACTTTGAAACAAGAAGCCAGAACAACACACCCTTTTATGTTTGCACACACTCCACAGCTGCCTTAACTCCAGGCTAAACCACTGCTGTATATCTGCATAATCTTAAACCTTAGCAAATTAGAAAATGAATATATGTGCATGCATTTGAAATAGCACATTCTCCTCCAGGCTTTATCTCTCTGTAACTGCTGAAATTGTCTGACAGGGATATTGCTCACAGTCTTATCACACGGATCTGTGGTGAAAAGGTTTCAGCAGTATGCAGTGCAGATCTACCATCAGGACTGCCACCAGGATACTTTGGAGGGATTTGTAAAAACCAGCTGTCCCTGGAGGAGATTGCTGCAGGAGCAGAGGCCCCCTCTTCATGTACTATCCACACAGGCATGGGATTACTGCATATGGACCTCTGATACATTGAATATCAGAATTACTGCCTAAAATCCAGTTGCTTCAGTCATCTCTGCCAACAGAAAAACTGACCAGGCTAGTTGAAAAGTGGTCTGAATGATGTCTCTGGGAGGTGTAATGGTAGGACTCATGGAACAAAGCTGGTGAGGATACCTGGTGCTGGAAGTTTAAACAAGCAAGACTTTAATTCTGAACAAATCATGTTAAAAAAAACTTTTGCCATACTGCTTCATGTTTGTAGTCTTCTACCCTGTGGGAAAAGGGTTAATGATTGTAGAAAAAGATATTTCATATAAAGAAAGCACTACTGTCACCACCAGAAGCCCTACATCAGGATACATTCTGATGTGTATGCCTGTCCTTGCTGCTGACTGTGAATGGTCTGAGTTAGGCACAATCATCTATCAGAACAGTCTCTTTGGAGGGCAGGAATGTGCAGTTCATGAGACCAAATATGGAAATAAAATAGCAACAACGTGCCCAGCATAGGCTAGGCAAAGAGGGCACCTAAGAAATTTTACAGGTAGAAACACAGGTGTCCCAGAGGAATAGATATGTGGGACTAAGCAGGTTTGCTGTCACTTGCATCCAGGTGGCCAACTTCCACCTGGGTTGCATATTAGGCATCTGATTGCTTTTCTGGACTGGGCTGCATAGAGAATTTACATGGGAAATCTGAGGTAGAGTAGGAGATCTGTCTCTGATTTTCCAGCTCCCAGTTCAGCACCTTAACCACAGGTGTCACCTCCTGCAGTGGCTCTGAGCTCACACGGATGCTGGAGTTGTTCCAAATTAGCAGCGATACCAGAACGGAAATAGGCCCTTTCAGCACAAAACAAACACGAATAGTCCATAAATGCTAATGATACAACTTAAGTGTTGCTCTGTTCAGTGAATTCAGCCTCTCACCTCCAAATGCTGGCAGCTGAAGTTTCTTTTGTCTAAGATCAAACATTGATTACTTTAATGGACTTTGTCTCAGTAATCTGTTTTAACACTATGGTTAATATCTGACAATTATGCTAGATTAGCATCAAAGACTAATGGAAAGACTCAGGTAAATGTATTCACAACAGTCACCATATGGTTCAACAAAAAGATGTTTGCTATCAAAGAAGATTTTCTATTATAAACAAGTATGCTGCTATTAACACTGCTGTGTAATATCTAGAAGTAGCAGGTAGGCCCTTTCCTACTTCCAATGTCAAGTAACAAAACCACACAAAAGTTAAGGTTTTAAATGCAAAAAGTCTTAAAAAAAAGGAAAAGTCTTTAAAAAAGAGGAAAAATCTGCAAATCTCTGCTCTTCTTCCCTCCCCATCATGATCCCAGCCATTGTTTGTAGTTGCCCTGCCTGTACCTTCAGTACATAAATGGCCAGCCAAAGATTAAAGCCAACAGGATCAGATTTCATAGGATGCTCTGGTATCTAAGGAATGATGGAAGTGTGAGACAAGATACAGAAAGGAATTTAAGCCTCACTGAAAAGCTACAAGAAAGAATATCTTCAGCCTGAAAATACACAGTGAAAAAAAAGAGGATACACAGATTTTATTAATATCTGCATGCTCCATTAAAATAACACTCATTGAAATACATCGTTAAAAGTGACCCCAAAAGTTCAAGGTTCCTTAACTAATAATGATTCTGCCTCACAAACTGCAGGCACTGAAACACTGTATAATTTCCATTGACCTGTTCCCAAGAAGTTGCTGTGATAATACACACCTAATATTTTAAGCACAATATTCCATAACAGCATTTTTCAAAAAAGCATTTTCTGCTGTTTCTGCTGCTTGTATTTCATGAAAGGCTAAGCAGGAATCATAGCTGTGTGTACAGATACTGAAACCTAGGACTGCGGTCAAAACATGGATTTCCACTTCTGTCTTATGATGTTTTGATCACTACACAGGCCTATTATTTTTCTGTTACTTACTAGTGATCAAATCCCACAACAGTGGGACAGAAGAGATATTTAACCTGTTGCTTACCACAATTCTTCAAAAGCTACTTAATGAAAGCATTATATCGCATCATTAATGCAGGATTTCCAATGTGCATTGATGCCTTTCAGCATTCAACCTGTGGCTTCTAGACTCTCAGTGATGATTTAGCTGTTACTGAGGACAGTGCTGCTAAGACTGTGACATTTCACCTGCTTTGTAAGTGGATTTCACAGAGACACAGAATTACAGAGGCCTTCCATTCCAGCCCCCTGCCCAAAACAGTCACCTAGAACTGGTTTCCTAAGGCAATGTCTCTTTGGGGCAATTGGGGTTTGAATATCTCCAAGGAAAGACTCCACAATTCCTCTGAGCAGCCTGTGCCAGGGTTTGATCTTCCTAACAGTAAAGAAGGTTCTTTCTTGTATTTAAACAGAGGTTTTTGTATTTCAGTTTGTGCCTATTTCCTCTTGTCCTTTCACTGGATACTGCTCATGGGAGTCTGACCCTGTTATTTGTTCATGTGTCTTTTTATTATGCTTTATGTCATAGTACAACATAATATGTCATAATGTTATGATGTGAATATTAGACATATTACTATCTTTCATGTCATATTATTGTGTCTTTGTTATATTTCCCCCTCAGGTATTTCTCTGCTTTGATAAGCCTCACCCGTTTATTTACACAATTTGTTTGCTTTCTCGCTATGGCCTCGGTGGTTTCCTCAATGCTGGCCCGTATTCCAGCACACATTTCACCTTAAGGCCCACCCTTTCTCCTTAAAGTTACTGGAATGCATTAATGCTTCATGGAACAGCAGTACTGTCCTTACAAACACATTGCAAGATCAAATTTCAGGAATGACATGGTGAAAAAGAAAACATTGTTTTAGCTAAGTTTCTTCTGCTGCTCACACTGAAGCCCGTATGCCTTTTAAGTACAGGAAAGGAAACTGTCTTCTCCTTTTGGCAAATCCTGTAAGAAAGGTTCTGCGGGAAGGAAAAAAAAAACAAGAGGTGGAATATAGATGCCACTTCATCATCATTTCAAGCACTCGGCCCTGGGAAGCAATCCAATCCATGTGACATGTTGCTCAGATGCTCTGTACAATCACTCCAGAGTAATCAAGTTGAGACACTTCCCCCTTTCCTCTGACAACATACCACAGGGGCTGTGTGCACCCCAGCAGCAGCTCAGTCTGCTTGGCTGTGTTGTTTACTTCCTTCACAGACAACACACAGAACTTGGGAAAAAGTTATGCCCCTTCATCCATTTGGAATCTTGTCCACAGAGCCTCCTTCAAGGACAGGTGCCAGGAAGAACACAGCTGAAACTTACACTCTTACTGTCCTTGAAAGTATAGGCGCTAGAGGCTGTGTTTTTAAGAATCTGTGTAGTCCACAGACTGAACTCAGCTGGGCAGGACCCTCTGGGGAACACGCTCACGGCTGATCTTTGGAAGCAATTTTGGAATCAATTGGAATCTTTTGGATGCAATTGAAATCTGTGGGAACAGGAAAATCTGGTCAGAGGGATCCTCAGGATAGCCTGGAAGCTGGGTTGCTTTGCTTATGGCAGAGCAGAACTGATGTTCAGGTGCTGATTTTTGCATCAGACTCCTTACCATGGGATAAAAGATTGCTTCTTTTCTGCCACTGACATGATGTCCTGTTCTGCAAACACATCAATCTTTTAAAAACTGACAGCAGCCTCCAATTCCCACCTCCAGCTGTCACTGCTTTGGCTGTGAAGCTTCCTGGCACTGTACTTGAGAGGCTTCTCTGCCTTCTTCTGATCCCAAGAGCTTTATAAGCTGCATTGACTCAGTAAACTCAGGCTATTTAAAACTACTGATGCTTGGATGGTAAATTCAGGCACTTTAAATTTAGGAAATAATAGATCTGTGCAATTGGAGTTTTGTTGTCTTTAAATTCATTTTGTGCTGTCCTGTCAGCAAGAACATGAGTTATTTGCTTTAATTGTGGTTCAGACATTAAATCAGCACCATCCTAAGCATGCATATAGGAGAAATAATTACAGTGGCACAAACAGAAAAATGATTCCCTTGTCTAAGCACTTGCCTTTGTAATCTAATAACAGTGAACCAGTTATTATCCTCCTACCCTTCCTCTGTCATTCCTCTAATTTCTCACTTCCTTCCTTTCTTCCTCTCTTTTTTCCCATCCATAGTACCTCTCCCCAATAAAATAGCAGCAGCAGCTCTGAATCTTGTATGTTGTATATTGAGCTGAGATTAAAGACTGACAGTAACTACCAAGAAGGAAAGCTACACCCTTAAAGCCACGGAGAGTTTGCAGAGCCCTGGATCAAGAGCAAAGCAGTGTCATTGTAAGGTCTGATCTGATTGTCCTTCTGCCATGTGCAAACATCAGAAATCTTCTGCCGTATATGTTGCTGCTGACACACTGTAATTAGGTAGTAGTGCCACAGACCATATCTATGGTTAGTCTGTCCACTTCATCCTGATTAGGAGCTGAAGAATGAAAGAAGGATTGATGTCTCCAGTATCATTTTATTCCTGGAGAAACTAAAATAGGAGCATGCATGCTGAGTGAAGGAGGTAACCTAAAATATCTCTCTTAAACTTCAGGATTTTTCTCCTCAAAATACAATCTGAGTCTTTGTTCTACATTAAAAATACTTTATGCTTGGAGAAGGAACACATATTCAGTTGATAGTATGTGATTTTTATCAGTAAAGACATTCCTTAACATTAATTCTCCTGAGTAAATAGGTTAGCTAGTTTGGTTTACAATTAAGTACATACAGTTGGACTCTTTAAATACGGTCCTATCTCAAATATCTGCAGGGATATTACAGGGTAAAACCTAAGATCTGTGCAGCAGCTTGGAAAAAAATCATAATTATACCATTATAAAAATCAAATATTGACTAAAAAATGTGGACCTTAAATCCACTCTTCATTACATTAATTATCTCATTTCTTCCCCAACAGGTTCCGTTTGCAGTGTACTAATGAGGCCTTTATCTTGAGGATTTTTGTTTCTTGTTTGTCTGCCTTTTATAGATAAAATCTTAACTCACTTCATGGTACACATGGTTGTCTGTCAGAGTCCAGGGCATAAACCAAACCCAAAAGTTGTCAGCTTTGTGCTCTCCACCAAGTTCACCTGTTTGATTCAACCATCAGCAGTCACCAGGGAGGACCTCAGGCCCACTCCTCTCCCTGGTAACTTTTTTATACTGGGTTATGCAGGAAAACAGTTTTGTATTGAGACATAAATCCTTGTATGAAGTGTGGTCAAAGCAGGCAGTAGGCTGAAAGAAGGTGATGGCAGGGACACACAGACATCGAGGGGATCGCACAAATTTGCTTCCCTTGAAAAGGTGGCAAGTTTCCTGTTGCATGCTGGTAGAGAAGCAGATGGAAAAAACAATCAGATAGGCTTGGCATTTGATTGCTCCTTAGCTTCCAGGGCTGTCACACTCAGCAGTGACTCCATGGGGTGCTATTTCCTCTGGGAGGGCTCCTGATGCCAGCCGAAATGCCTCACAGCTATCTGACAAAAGGTGTTGAAGTGGTGCAAAATCCTTCTGCCAGTTCAAGTACGTTCAAAAGACGTTTGAAGGAGCAGATTTGTCCCTAAAGGCTTTCTTTTCTTTCTTTCTTTTTTCTCTCTCTTTTTTTTTTCCTGATCAGGTGTAATCTGTCCTTGTCCAGATGGCATTAACTTTACTGTCCTGAGTAATTCAACAGAAAAACAATCATGAGTTCATAGCAGACCTGCTTTAGGGTACTTAGTGGGTGGTTATCCACAGTCTTAACCAGGGCAGATCCATGTCCTGACATACTCTACGATGTCTCTATCTGCAGAGAACTCAGAAGTCACAAGAAATAAAATCTTATCTCAAGCTCTTCCAACAATTGCCACCTTCACCTTTGGCAGGTTGCTGAATCTATGTGTCCATCTTCTAACCAGAAAAATGGGAATAATATTTACTTTTGCATGTAATGAGGTTGAAAGCATTGCTTCATGTACATATACAAACAACTCTTAGCTCCTCAGTATTAAGTCACATCTATCAATCTGTTCAGGTGCATTTTGTTAGTCTCAAGAGTCGCAAAAAATTTTGTTTCTGCTGTTATCTGTGTGGGAGTATATCAGGATTAACTCTCCAGAAGTTAATAATAAAACCAGGCTGAGTAAATGCAGAATCAAACAGTCCCAGTAATGAAACACCCCAGACTCACTCTCCCAGGAGCTAAAGTTTCTTGAGCCATTTTCAGAATCTTTACAAACTCCTGTGACAACAGATAAATTTTCACTCCTTCGGGAACCTGTACAGATCTAACACTTCTGAATCTGACCTGTTTCTCAAGGTGGGAGTTTAATTTTCTAACCTGGAGAGCAGTTAGGTTTCCAATCTGAGTGTTTTACTCCCATCCACAGACACTTGAATCTCATTAAAGAACATGTAATCTACAGTAAGAAATGTGAATAATAAATATTACACAGTGAGTTCAGACAAGGCCAGAAAACTCCAGTGAAAGTGGTATTAATGCGCTTTTATGTTTTCCACAATGAATTCTGGAACCTGTGTCCTGGGGTGCATCAGGCACGGCATAACCAGCTGGGCAACTGAGGGGATTGTCCTGCTCTGCTCTGCACTTGGTTGGCCTCACCTTGAATATTGTGTGCAGTTTTGGGCACCACAATATAACAGTATACAAGGCTATTGGAGAGTGTCCAAAGGAGGGCCATGAAAACAGTGAAGGGCCTTGAGGGGAAGTTGAATGAGGGAGGGGCTGAGGTCACTTGGTCTGTTCAGCCTGGAGGAGACTGAGGGGAGACCCCATTGCAGTCTGCAACTTCCTTATGAAGGCAAAATGAGGGGCAGACACTGCTCTGTTCTCTCTGGTGCCCAGTGACAGGACCCAAGGGAATGGCTTAAAGTTGTGTCAGGGGGTGTTTAGGTCGGGTATTAGACAAAGATTCTTCACCCAGAGAGTGGCTAGGCCCTGGAACAGGCTTCACCAGGGAAATAGTCACAGCACCAAGCCTGACAGAGTTCAAGAAGCATTTGGACAATGCTCTCAGGCACACATTGTAATGTGCAGGGGATGGTGCTGTGCAGGGTCAGGAGGTGGGTGTGGTAATCCTTGTGAGTCCCTTTCAACTCAGTTTATTCTGTCATTCTATGAAGAATCTTTCACATCATTTACCACTCATGAAGACCAGACACTGAATCCATCCAACCACTTCATCTCCACCATATCTATTTGACCCAGCTATTACTGAATAATGGGGATGGTCTCAAACATAGAGTCCTCCCTTGGCTGCACAAAGCACCAGCTCTAACATCTTCTTTGTCCATGTAACCATGCTGCCTGAGGTCAAGCAGTCCTGTGGCACTTCCCAGGTTTCAAATGCTGCTTTTATCATCCAAAACATGCCTGGCAGAATAGTGTTATGATGCAGTCCCTCAACATGAGGAAGACATAAAACTTCAGATTTAGCTGCAGATATATTACATTGCCTCAGAGAGCTGAAACATAATATGTAAATCTCATATACATGGTTCCCACTGCTTATAGATCTTGAATAGTTTGTTGGGTTTTGTTTCACTTAAATGTGCACTAAATCCTCTCTGTAATATTCTTCTGTCTTTTGTAGACTTCCAGGACAGCCTGAAGTTCAATAAAAATGTCTCTCTTTTGGTGTAAGGTGGATTTCTTTTCAAAGCATGCATTATCTCCTGGAAAAAAAACCCCCAGGTAGTCTGCAGCTCTGGACTCTGCATGTCAGAAAGAAATTCTCAGGACATGTAAGAGAAGGGAGGCAGCTCTGGAGCATGGACGCATGCAGAGCAACCATAGCCACACAACCAGGACAGCAAACTTTGAGGGTGATCAATACCAAACAGCTTTGAGAAAGGCTGTAGCCTCTGGTTACTGTGAAACTGGTCAGAGACAAAAAGGGGTTCCAGCAGATCCCTATACTGTCCCCCTGTATAAGCGGCCACAGCAGAGGCTTAGGGCAGAAGAGAGCGAGCCAGTGGTGTAGGAAGAATTTAGCTCCAAATGCAGTGGGGATCCTGGCTTCTATGCAGCTCAGAGACCACCACCGTAGCAACACCAATAGCATTTCATTCAGCTTCTGCTGCTGCCAGGAATTTAGGTTGCAAACTACTTTTCTCTCACCCTCCCTCAGCTAAAATCCAGTCTTGGCTCCTTCTGCACAGTGGCTGCCAGGACACTGATCTGCAGGACCCTGAGCTGCCCCTCCACTCGAACGCCCCCCCTTGCTTCAGAGCCTGTGCAGAGGTTCCTATTACAGCCACCACACCCAGCCCCGTTTTACCGAGAGGGAAATGAGTGTGGGGGAGCTCCAGGTTCCTCCAGCCGGCCACGGCTGAGCTGTGGCAGAGCACAGATCATCCCCTTAGTGCTGCCACAGACACCTCAGAGGCGTTGCCTTATAAAGACCATTTTGTCTGCAGCTCACGCTCATGGCCTGTATACATAAAGAGAAATTGAAATGTTCCAGGCTCCACTGACAACTTCTGAGCAAAGCAGTAATATATGGCCTTGCAACTCCTTCTCACCAAATCTGCTGCAGAGGCTGAGTTCCCCTCTTCAGCCACCTCGCTGGCCAGGGTACCACCAGTCTGGTGAGCCAGCTGCCACGAGGGACCCCCTGGGCTGGCTGTGCTCAGCCTTCCTTGTTGCCATTTTCCCTAACATGATGGTTGACTGAGGGTCTTCCTAAGAAAAGGTCTCAAATTCCTGGTACCATACTGTCTTTACAACACACAGACAATTTTTACAGTCCTGTTAACAACCACTCTGTCAGCTACTTGGTATTAAAACTGTACACTTTGGTGAAGGGAACTGTCATGGAAGATTACCTCAAAATCTCAGCCAGGACAGTTCACGTCTTTCCACTTAAAAACTGCAAGAATGCAGAGAACCAGAGTTTCACCCTCATGCTGAGCAACTCAGCATGTGTTTCATGGCAAGAGAAGGACAGCACAGACGAAGGTTGGATATGCTGGACCTCAAATTGTAACTCAATAAAACAGCTCAGAGCAGCAAAATGGCTGCTGCTACTGAGGGAAATGTATTGGGCATAATTTCTCTTCAAAACAGTGTCACAGCGGAGGCTATGGCACAGGGCAGTGGGATTGGATAACTCCCAGTCTCCTGTCATTACTGGGGAAAATCAGGCTCAAGAGCCTTATGTTTTTCCAGTGAGAAAGATCAGGAAACTCTCCCTTTATTTACAGGAACTCTGGTCAACACCTGTTTTGTACACAAGAATGTGTGTCTACTGGTGGTAAAGAAATCCTTCTGTCTTATTGATCTGTTGCCATTCACTCCAGATTAGAAAACTTTGTGAAATGTGTGACATAAACCTCTCTCTAAGAAGAGATGTAGTCTAAATATGTATTATTCCTTTAGACTTATTATTATTACATCCTGCATTCAGTTCTAATTATAGTGATCTCTTCTATTTACAAGAGGGGAAGCTGGTCGGGCAAACATTTCTTTTTTTTCCTTTTTGGCTACAGGACCCCCTCTGACACAAATATGCTAAAAGCTTTTGAATCAGCTGATTTATGCTGAAAGCCCAGACTTAGCTTCAGGCTTGTGTTAATAGATTCTTATTGAAGTCATTACTGTATTTCCTCAGCAAAGATGCTTGACAGCATACACTGCTGTAACTTCCCATATGATCTCTTCTCCCATTCCCAGGCAAGGCTGGGACAGATACCTGCCATACAGAGAAATGAGGAACCAAAGGCCATCACAACTCACCGTACTTCCCTGGTTTGCTTTTGTTTTATCAGACTAGTGGGGGCTTTTCATGCCTGTCCTAAGTCAGGCTGAGATTTGGCCATCAACAATTTGCAAGAGTATGTAGTGACAAGAGAGGGGGAATGGATTCAAACTGAAAGGAAGTAGGTTTAGATTAGAAGTTAGGAAGAAATTCTTTACTGTGAGGGTGGTAAGGCAATGGAACAGGTTGCCCAGAGAAGTTATGGATGCCCCATCCCTTCAATTGTTAAGGACAGGTTGGACTGGGTTCTGAGCAACCTGGTCTAGTGGAATGTGTCCCTTCCCATGGCAGAAGGATTGGAACCAGATGGTCCCTAGGGTGCTTTCCAATACAAGTGATTTTATAATTCTGTGAACTCCCACCCAAGCCCTAATGTGTGTGAGAGAAGTGAGCAGGACAGTCCATTAGGGTCCACCTCCTCTCGGGTGGCAGACAGACAGCAGAGAGGATAGACCTGCAATGCAGATGTAGGGAGAGAAGATCTTGACATGACATACCCTCAAATATACTACAGACCTACAAATACTGAATTTGGAATAAAAACATATATATTATATATATTATATTTCTTTAAGGCATTTATATGTACACACACATATAAACATAGAAGAGTCAATGCTTTTAAGGCCATTCACAACAGATTAGCTACTTCTTGGTCCAGTGACCTCAGAAGGTCCACATCATCTGTAGCAATATGAAGGAGAGAATCAAGATAAAAAAAGGCTCTTGACTTAAACCTGGATTTAATTTTTTTTTCTCTGCAAAACAGGCATGTGTGCTCTGCTGCCTGGCAAAAGACCCAAAGCAAATTCTGAAGGACAAAGGAGATAAACAAATGGCAGTTTAAATTAGCAAACCACAGATTGATACACGGCATATGCAGCTAGAGCAAAAGTGGAAGCTTAGGGAGAAGCTTCACAAGGCAAGAAGTTCATTCTGCCAGAAGCAGGATAAAGACTTTTTCCTGCAGCCTAGAAACAGGCTGAAATCAGCAGTGCCCAGCTCCCCACAGCTGCTATATACAAGGCTAGAATTATTTTCTGCAAAAACTTCAGGCAGGTTGTTCTGGTATCTGCAGTTACCCTCCAGACTTTGCAAAGGAAATCCAGATGTGCTGCTATAGACTACTAATACAACATAGAGTGTGGGGAAACGGTTATTTTGGGAAAGAGATGCTTGTAGTCATTTCAGCAAGTGGGAAGGGTTGAAAAACATGGTTTTAGTAATAGGGACTCAATTCAGTTGCATAAATAAGTAATTTATTTCCCTCAGAGTGTGTACAGAGTTCTGTCTGACCCCATTTACTCTTCCAGAAGGTCATGGCTGTCCTGTAGACCCTGTGCTTTATCCATTAGTGCATATGAATGTCTCACATGCCAGTTAGGACACCCTAGGTACCAGCAAAATAACCCTGATCCCTTGGTGTCAGGAGCAGAGCACTCACCAAAGCCAGACAGGCCCATGAGAACAAGAAAAAACAATACTAAATTTACAAGAAGGAGATGAATAGCAAATGGATAAAATTTTGCTACTACCAAGTGTGACTCAAAAAATGTTAGAGCAAAGACCAGAATCCAATGTTGTGTGCACTAATGTTCTAGAAGAAGTATGTGTACTGATGTATGCAGATTTGTCCCTTGGCCACAACCTGGGCTCAGAGAGCTGAGATGGGAGGCGCAAACCCCAGCTGGAGGCCAGTCACTGGGGTACCCCAGGGGTCTGGAGTACCTGCTCTAGCTGACCCTGCTTTGACCGCACAGTTTGCAGAGAGGTTGTCTGGTCTGTGATTGCATGTGGAAAAAATTTACTCACCGTCTCTAAGTTATGATTTCTTCTATCCAGAAACATGACACAGCTGATGAGGATACAATCAACATCATAGTCAAGGCATTTGCCAGAAATAGCACACTGATAATGGCAGTGGTAGACAATGGACCACAGCTCACAAGTTTAAAAGTCAAAGCCTTTGCAAATCATGCAGACATTTTACTTCAAATGCAGGATATCCACTGTGCAAGTATACTGTGGATAGTACTGCTACAACAACTAACTATTTAAACAGGTTGTACCATGCAGATTTTAGGGAAGCCAGATGTTTTGTGAAAAATAACTAAAAATATGTAGAATAGGAAAAAAAAGAACACTCATGTGCCACCAGCCTATAAAATAGCCTTAAGCAAATCTGGAGTTAGTTATATCAGAGAAGTGAGTTATATCAGTGAGTTATATCACAGAGGAATGTCTGTGAAGAGAGGAAAAGAGAGGGAACATAACCACACAGAGAAAGCTTCATCAGTGCATGTCATGGAGATGGACTAGTTAGAAATGTAAGATGGGATATATGAATAAAAGATATTATCTAGCTAAGGGAAAGGTGGACATAAGCAGCCCATGACAGATGGAAACAGCTGAAAGATTGAGAAGGATATGAATAAATGAGAAATGTATTCAAGGAAGTACTCTAAAGAAAATGCAATCATATCTTCAGCAAAATATTTTGAAAGAAAGTCTGGCTCAGGGGGATTTCTGAGAGGAAATGGCATGGAAGAAAGACTGAAAACCGTGAAGCTTCTAAAGAGGAAGGAAGGATTACCCAATGATTGTTCAGCCTATGACAGATTCTTGGAGAAGGGAAGAACTCACCTTTCCACTGGGTGAAGAAGATAAAGACAAGGCAGAAAAGATTCAGATACACATGCAAAAATAAAGCTGGTTTTTTTTCAAGGGCAAGACTGAAAAAAAGAAAAGTTGTAGAAGAACTTGTCCATGGTGAAGAAAACCTGTCACAGGACATGTGGCCAGGTTCATCTTTGCATTTGAACTGAGATGGCCACAAAACTGAGGTGTCTGGGAGTCTCTCAACCATTGGAGCAGTAGGGACACAGGAATTGCTTCCTGACAAAGATCTTTTAGCCAGGATCCCATACTGGGGACAGACTGAGACTGTTACACTGACTCTGCCTGCTGAAGTCTTTATTAGAATTTTGCTGGATATGGGACCAGGACAACCCACTAAAATATGAAGGAAAAATTCTTTGACATAGATTATAAATACAATGAGAGGTCAGACAGTAAAGAAAGGTTAACCATTAAAAATGCAGTAAAAGGCATGTGCATAACAGAAGACTCAAAACAAAAAAAAAGACCTTGGAAAAGAGTGGAAGAAAGGCAGAATCAATTTTGTGAGGATAACAAACATCATTGTTAGTAATGTAAGTATCACTATCTTCATTAACCAAAAATAAAAGCCAAAACTAAACCTGCGGAGATGGATTTGATTTGAAGAATTAGCCACCAGGGTGAAGCCTGAACTTTCTCCAACTCCGTTCAACAGCCAAAGGTGTGAGCAAGATGCAAAACAGGAACCAGTCACTGCTAAGAAGTGTCACAGATGCCAGAATGTGAAACAAGAAGACTGAAGACAAGAAATTACAGCAGTAAGACACACAGTCTATAACCAGCTACTCTGCCTACCCAAGGCCACCATGCTATTTTGCAGGAAACTCTAGGACAAGCATGTTGAGGGAGAATTTCATAGAGAATTTTTTCTAGTCTGTGGTATCACCTGAAAGGAGTTGAATCACAAGTGGTCTGATTCAGCGGCCAAAACTCTTCTTGAGAGACGTGGCACTCTGCTTGTGACCCCACAGACCACACATTCCCACTGAAGACCAGATGCTGGATGCCACAGATAAAACATTATTTGCCAGCTTGCCAGCTTTGCTGAAGACATTTTGTAAGAGCCCACAGCAGAAAAGGAAAAAAAAAATAATAATTATTAAAAAAAAAAAAAGGAAGACATTACAGCAGCTAAAGTGTATTAGTTGTTGTGAGAGATCCTGTCTACTGTTGCTGATCCCAGGGCAGAAGGTCTCAAGTCCACCAGTGTTTGCTGACACGTTGTGCAGGCTCATTACACCTCTATTCTCCCTGCATGGATCCAGACAGGACTTGTTCCTGCATGTAACTATCCTGGTATCTCATAAGGATTTAAATCTGACCTCCAGAACAGGAAGAGGGTGTGTCAGCAATTATATCTGACCTCTGAAGGCAAGTCACATGTTACAGGTGATGTGACAGATTGAAGACTTCAGATGCAGGTTGTGAGATTTTTGTCCATGCTAATTCCCAGCTTTGGGGTAGGGTCATAAACTCAGAGAAGTGCAGTTCTACTGTCCCGAAAATTTGACAGAGTTAACAGCACCNTTTGCTGACACACTGCGCAGTCTCATTACACCTCTACCATCCTGGTATCTCATAAGGATTTAAATCTGACCTCCAGAACAGGAAGAGGGTGTGCCAGCAATTATATCTGACCTCTGAAGGCAAGTCACATGTTACAGGTGATGTGACAGATTGAAGACTTCAGATGCAGGTTGTGAGATTTTTGTCCATGCTAATTCCCAGCTTTGGGGTAGGGTCATAAACTCAGAGAAGTGCAGTTCTACTGTCCCAAAAATTTGACAGAGTTAACAGCACCTTCAGAACTTACAGGCAATCCATGTAATTCTATCATCTAACATTGGAGGAGGCTACTAGGAGCACCTTCCCAGCTCAGGAGCAGGCTGCTGCTGCTGCCTGGAGGGCTGGCAAGTCAGATGAGGGTACTACAGTAAAACATCAGCCACTTCTTAAAGACATGGAGCTGAAAACTTGCTGTAAACCATGTAAACAGCAGCACACAAGCTTTATCCCATGATACAGACTGGGACATTGAGTGATAACATCACAGTAACTTTGTGAGTCCACATGCTGAGTGATGAAGGTGCTTCACATTCAGTGGGGTCAAAGTGCAGCTGAGATATTGCCTGTTTAAGTCTTTGCCTGTTTTCAGTAACATGAATATCTAGCCATACTTCATGCCATTGAATGTATAATCAAAACAGGACACTCAAATTTGCAATTTTATTTTTCCTGAACAGTAGGACACCAGTAAGATCTATTTATTATCATCATCAACAATGCCCAAGGATATGTGTATTTGGAGGGGAAGAGGAGCAGGGACCAGCTAAGGGGTCTGCAGTCCTCTTCTCCCCATGAGCACTACCTGGTTTAACATGCTTTCCAGGCCATGTAATACTGGAATGTTCCATGCCTGTGCTTCCAGCTCCAACAGCTGTGCTTAGCTGCAGTTCAAGGTCCTCAGTCTGCATCTGTGTCTGTTGGGTTGCACATATGAGCCAAAAGCCTCCTGGAATTAAGTGCAAAACCACCTTTGCTGATAGATGAAGGAACAAGAGTAGGAAACTTTGTATGTTTTTTATTGCCTGTATAACTTGACAATATGACTTTTTTTTTTTTAAGATGAGTGTAAAGGCCAAATTGGTATTAGATTTGCAGCAACATTCAGCAATAACTCCTCCAGAAGCCTGAGGCAACATTTGCACTGTGTAAAATCCTACTATTACTCAGGCTCATTTGCAGATTAGTTATGAAAAATAGAATTTTGATTATATTTTAAGTACCAGTCATGGGTTACTGTAGCTCATTGTAGGTAGTTCTGTCTCGAAAACATTGTACTAACATCAACCAACTAATTCACTTGAAAGAGTAGAAAAAAATCACAAGTAAATCTGTAAATTGAGAAATATAACCAAATAAGGCTAGTAGTGATGTTTTGGCCAAGATTTTCAGAAAAAAAAAAAAAAAAAGAAGAAGAAGACATGTTTCTTTAACAGCTCTCTGAGCAATATGGTAACTCTCAATAATATTCACTGATTTCTTCAGGCAGGCTTCTAGAAACACTAGAAAGTCATACTTTTTCTAATCATAACTCTTTCAGCCTACTTGCCATCATACCACAGCTTCTTTTTTGCTTTAACCTTTTTCTTGCAAAGTTAACAGTTGCTCACAAATAAGGTTTAATATATTCAAGATTCAAATAGTTCATACCAGCAGAGTTAATCCTGCATTTTTGTTTTCCCACATGAACATTTGTTTGTGCCTTCTATGTCTGTTGTAGATTTAAAATATTGGCTTTGATACAAAACATGCATTATTTATAAAAAAATGGACAAGAGGCAAGTTGCTAGTATACTTCATGAGCTATTACACACCATGTTATGGAAATGTTACTAAAATGCCCTGTTTCACACTCAAATCAGCTTCAGAAGCATTTAATACCTGAGAAAAGTTAAGGGATAGGTTTATGCAAAACGTGTCGAGGAAGATATTGTTCAACATCAAGCTAAATTCAGATTTCCATTCCTTCAGAAAACTGGGAAGTGTCATGATTCCTTTTCATCCTGTTTTATGATCCCAAAAATGGTTGATATTACTGCATTTCTTTTATGAAAAAATAACTTAGTAATCACCAAGGATAAGACTTCAGCAAAAGCCAAGACACAAATTTGTTAAAGTGGGTTTAGAGGAGGTCACAAAGATGATCAGAGGGCTGGGGCACCTCTCCTGTGCAGACAGACTGAAAGAGCTACTCAGTCTGGAAAAGAGAAGGATCTGGGGAGACCTTGAGGTGGCCTTTCCATACTTAGAATTGGCTCACAAAAAAAAGTTGGTGAGATACTTTTTAGCGGCGTCTATGAGTGACCAGATGAGAGGCAACATTTTTAAACTGAAAGAGACCTAGGTTGGATACTATTAAACACTGTACGATGAGCTCTGTGAGACACTTGAAACGGTTCCCCAGAGAAGTTGTGAACTCCCTGTCTCTGGAAGTGTTCGAGGCCGGGTAGGACGGGCCTTTAAGCAACCTGGTCTAGTGGAAGATGTACCTGACCATGGCAGGGGGGTTGGAACTGGAAAATCTTTGAGGTGCTTTCAGCCCAAACCATTCTGTGATTCTCTGGATCTATTAACAGATATCAATCCTGCCTCAGTTTTATTTATTGTTATACTAGTCAAACAAGTTGTTTGTATTTTTCACCAATTGTTATTCTTCCATACTCAAATAGATCCATAGCTGTATTCAACTTTTTACAAATTCTGTTTCAAGATACCTCCTGGAGAAGCACAGGACACAAATTCCAAAGCTTTTGATTAGGAAACATTAGGGTAGAAAATCACATCGAAACAATGCTAAAAATCTTTTGTTTCCAGTCATCTCAGAATTTAACTTCCATTTTCCATTGCAGTCTAGCACCATAGTTAGAAAGAGTGTGTTGTTTCAAGTAAAGGTGTCCCCTTCTTTCCCACTGGCAGAACAAGCTGGTCAAACTGGTATCTTTCACAGCATACCAGCCATGGCAGTCAGAGGGAAAACCCTGTGCTGCAGTAAGATACATCATTTCTCTCGTGATAGAGATATCATGACAAAGTAAAAAGTTGCCTCTAAAATTCCAGGTTTTTTTTCCAGAAAGTACAGTTTCCAATGTAGAACAGAAGTTTCTAGCCAGCCCATATCACCTCAATCAGCCTGCTTTCTTGTCATAGTCAGGAAAAGCACAAATTTAGTCTCTTCCCATTCCTACATGCATCTGGAAAACAGATCCTGGCTGAATGACTTGTGTATATGACTTGTGGGAGTGTGCAACCTGTGTTTTCTAGTAGTGTCCCTTGTGCAAAGAGAGCAATCCCTGATTCTAGCTTAATCTCACCTCATGCAGCAACAAAGGTAGTTAGCCAGACAGCAAAGATGAAATAAATGTCACCCTTAGGTAAGACAGTACTGTACTTCCAGGAAGGCTGGGGTTCACTGTCCTGTGTATTAACTCAATTTACAACTCAGAATACTTTTTTGAACCCATTTTGGAAGCAAGCAATTTAAAGGCTGATCTATATTTAGAGCTGTGCCAACAAAGCAATCCAGCTGTACTGAAATATCACCCAAGGAAGCCTCTTGAAGTGCATTCAAGAAATTAGGTTATTTTACAGCCAGACACAGCTAGAGTAAATGATTTATAGTAATTTACTCATGGTTCTATAGTCAGGATACCATTCTGGAAGGAAGAAAACAACAGAAAAACTCAAAACAAGTCATACCCAATTAAAAAATGAATATATAATGCCTGTTGACCTGAAATGAACATATAATTCACATATACTATATAACATATAAATGAACATATAATGGTGCTGTTTTTTAGTTGAGTAGAAACAGTAACAGACTCGTAACACTAGCATTTCCATCACACGCTACTCTGCTCACGTTCTCACCCCATTGCAGCAACACCCAATTGCTTTCCAGTAGTGCATTGAGCAACACCTCCTTTGTTCTCTCTTCCTCTGCCCCAGGGGAGACGTTTGTAGGAGGATTTGCTTTGATAATTTGGATGCTTCTCTTTAATGTATATGTTGCAATGTATTTATGTCATAAAGGCAGGTTAAAGAACCTTGTTTACATTTGGATGATGATGCTTGTGATTGTCTTAACTCCTGAGGGAATTAATTCCATAGTCTTGGACCAGGCTTTAAAAGTTTTTAACCACCTG
Source organism: Cyanoderma ruficeps (assembly GCA_008694505.1). Lineage (NCBI taxonomy): Eukaryota > Metazoa > Chordata > Aves > Passeriformes > Timaliidae > Cyanoderma > Cyanoderma ruficeps. Next base: position 1,703,608 of record VZDJ01000346.1, read on the forward strand.
CATTAAGGAGATACTTTAGGCCAGGGGGTAAATTTTATTTTTTCTTCATTTTTGTCATGTTTTATCACCTTGAATTTTAGCCCATCTTCTAGATATCTAGTTCTGAAAACAAGGTGTGTAGACTCAAGCAGTATGAAAGATAATCCACTGGGGTGCACCAAGAAAATACATTCTGTACCATTAATAAATAAATTAATGAATTATATCTTTAGCTCATCCTTCTTTAGTTTTCATTTTGTCTGTTTTCTAATGTACATAATACATCATGAGGATATTACAGATATATAATTTACAAATGAAAAATACAAATATATTGGGAATACACGCTGAAAGTTTTTTTAGTGATAGGGGTACACTATCAAAACATTCTGAGACCACCGTTCTAGAGAGCAGTCCCCTAATGATAGCGCACTCTAATAACATTGAGATCTCAAATTTTGATCACTATAAGCCAGTGCAAAAACCCCATTAATATAAGCCTTAAGCATGCTTTAAAAAATGCTGCTGCTCTGGAGAGTTGCTACAACCTTCCTATACTGCATGAATTTCCCTGGTGCCAAGAATCCCTAGCAGAAATAGCATGTAGCTGTGCTCTAACCAGGAGGTGTAAGAAATACGAGAATAGAGCACAACAGTTCTGCCAACACAGGAGTCTCCTGGCCAGGAATGATTAAACATTGCTGGCCTCATGAGTTGTTTTTAGAGTAACAGCACAAAATCCAGAACTGCTCTCAAAATGTAGACTGAATTGACTGTGGGTTTGTGCCTTCAAGGAAATTGCAGCAGACCTGTAAATTCTTCCAAAATAATTTCTCTGAGAACCACTTCTGTCTTCCACAGACTTCTGGTTCAAGAGCTGATACCTTTATGTCACGTTGTTGAAAACACAATGGAACTGTTGATGGTGTTGATGTGGTTGGGTGACCTGTGCTAAGTGCATTAGCATCAGCACCTGGTTTTGAAAATGTAGCCTTCCTAGATTAAATCAAATTATTACAAAGGTGCTAACTGTAATTTTGAAAATCCACACTCACAGATGTGTCTGCAAGATTTTTCTTGAAGTAGCCACTTTGATTTAATCTCAGCAGTACTATACCTTAAGCCATCCTCTGCCATAGAAAAACAATAAAATATTTTCCAGTTTACTCACACCTTCCAGAAAAGCCTAGTAGTTATACTGAGGTAAGCCTGAAGTTTTCTCAACTAAACCAGGTTTTCACAAAGCATCAGTCCACACTTTAGCAATACTATAAAAATGGGGGGATGTGGGAGGGGAGGAGTTCCTAGTGAAATCAAAAGATGCCTTTTAAAATGCTAGTTTAGCAACAATGCTCCCCACAGGACATAAAGCTGTTAAAATGTAGTAGATTAGGACAACTGCTTGTCCATACCACAAAGATGAGGAAGAGGAGGAAAAAAAAGGAGGTTGAGCAAGAACACTTCAGGGTGGCACCCAAGGTGCTGACGCATTCTAGGTCCATGCCCTAGTGAAGGGAACAGTAACCAATATTTCAGCAGCATTTTCCCAGGCGTGTCCAAGATATCAATGGATATTCCTACTAAGATTCTGATTCAGATAGGGAATGCATTAGGTGTAAGGACATCAACACGAAATGTGGGAATCCCTTGTGTGTGGAGAGAAAAGTTTTGGCATGGTTGAGAGCTTGGATGGTTTGGCTTTGGGAAAATGTAGAACAGGGACAAGGATGGCATGAGGGCAGTGCAAAGTCAGTGAGTGTTGTTGTGGAGTCCTTCCCTTGCTTGCACTAGCTTGCTTTGAGGAGAAAAAGAAAAAAAGAAAAGAAAAAAGAAAAAAAAAAGGGGGGGGGGTGAGGAGCATAAGCTCAGGGAATGGCTGGTGAGGTTGGCAGGGAATTTTTCTAAGGACAAAAAATGGAGTGTCAGGGTCTTGAGCCCAATCTCATCTCCCTGAGGGTTTGGCTGTCTGGGCTCAGGGCCAACTCAGAGACACTGCAGGTGGTGACCTTGAAGAAAACTTACTGAAAACTTACTGAAAGCAAAGCAGGGTGGCAGCCAGGGCTGCTCCTCCTTCTCCTGGAACCTGCATCAAAGTTGATTCTCTTCACTTTCCTCTTCCCTTTGGTCACTGCCTGTGTTATGCTGCAGTGGCACTGCAGCCATGCATGTGCATTGCCTGCCAGACTGCCAGAAGAAAATATTTGCATGACTGTTTCTGGCATTGGCAACAGCAGAAATTGCAACATCTATAATGCATTTGGCAGTAACAACATTTGAGAGTGCTAGCCCGTTCCTTACTGACCTGGCATTAACATTTTTGCTGGCAGATTTCACTCAGCTTTAGTAATTTTGATTTAAATTTGATTTTCTGAGTGATTAAAGCTATCCTATATACAATATTCTAAGGAATCATTTTAATTCCCTCCAGCAAATACAGTTGTAATTATGGTTGTTGTATAGAATTGCAGGATTAGCAAAGTGTGCCAACAATTAATTGGCTTGTGTAGTTTCTTTATCTCCTCCCAAGAAAGGAATCCACAAACATTGTCCTACAAGAAGGACATTTTAATAAGCAGAATTTTCAATTTCACTCCTGTTCAACACTGTATGGACTAAATCCACACAGCTGAGATACTGCAGCCCATGATAACTGTTAATAACTACTCAGTAATTAATATGAGGCAGACTGAATGTAGATATTGCCTCCTGTGAACTTTGGTAACTTAAGATGTAGAGTACCATTGGCCCACTAACAGACTTAGAAGTAGGAAAAATGTGTAAGATTATCCAGAAAAACAAGAATTGGATAGTTGGATAAAAAGAGAGGGATACATTGGTTTACCCAAAGTCAGCAGTCAGAGTGTTAGGAGGAGGCTGTAACCTGACTGAAGGGGCACTGATCAAAGTCACATAGAAAATGCAGTTGTTTAAGTACCCAGAAGGACTTAATTCCCTTCCTGATTAGAGAGTATCTTTGACAGCTCATTCACCACCTGATAAAGCACATCCATCTAAGCTGCAGACTGAAAAATACAGGACTACTTTGGAGGCCCACTAAAGAAACAAAAGACATGGAAGAACAAAAAAGTACTATTTTTCCAGTCAGGCAGAGGTTGAAATCCAGATGTTTTCAGAAGTGACCACCACCCAAAAGAGACACCTAACTCAGACAGACAGAAGGCTCAGAAACCTGTGAATAAGAAAGAATAATAAATCTTAATATAAACATGCTGAATTACTTTAAAAGAGGTTGAAGCTAAGTAAAAATGCCTTGCATTTGTGAAGACTAAACTAGTCATAGCTGTAGCCATAGGAATAAAAAAAAAAAGCAACCCTTCATCATCTGAGCAGTTGGCCACAATGAATGAGTAGATTTCAACCTCCTGTAGCACACTTCATATCAGGTCTTTCAGTTCTCTTCATAAAAATTTTTTTAGCAAAATCCTATGTTCTTTTTTCATGGAAGCACATGAAAATAACACCTATCTAGGGGTAAACACATGTTCAAGTACTTCATTGGAAAAAAAAATTCATTTAGGCTGCAGGTGACTGACTGAAACAAATAGCAGGGCTGTCCTTGTTTAGAATAAAAAAAAATGGAAAAAATGAAACAACAAAAACCACTTACGTGAAGCTACAACTTTAAGATCAGACTAAACAGAATTTTCTGAAAGAAGAGATAGTTAGTAGTCATAACAACAACAGTGGTAGATAAAGCACTATCTCTTTATAAGGATGTTTAGGAACTCCAACATGAAAATACAAGAAAATGTTATCTAAAGAGATTAGGAAAAGACAGTGCAGGGGATCCATGAGAGAAGGGAAACCACTATGTATCCCATGGGCTTTTCAGCAAGCAGAGGATGCAGCTAGAGGAGAAGGCTCTGCAACAGGAAGGGCACACCGTGAAAGAGGGTGGCAAGGACAGCTCTTCACAGCCAGGCAGAAAAAACTCCTCTCAGAGGTGTGTGGGCAGCTGAACCCTACAAACTGGGCATGAAGTCTGGAGCCCCCTCACTGGATGTGAACTTCTGCCAGTAGTGTAAAATCAGCGTGACACAGCCCCAGAACAGACGGTCCCTTGGCCGAGGGGCAGCACTGCCACCCTGCATCCTGGTGCTGCCTGTGCATCTGGCATCCTTGGCAGGATAAGGAAATGATGCATTTAATTTTGCAATACCAGTCGTTGATATTCACCCATTAGGCCTTCTGACATAATTTGTTGAATAAGGCGGCTTTAACACCTCTGTATGCCTTCAAATTGTTTTGTATTGGTGGAGCAGTATAAAAGTACTTAGTATGAAAGAGATCTAAGCCAGGAATGTGTAACAGGAAAGGCACAGACTGTTTTGGAAGAGCTACAATACCCGTGGAGCAGACAGGAGTAAGTCATGTGCTGGCACTCAGCTCACAGACAGGTGTGCCGGCTGCTCGGTGACATTATCATTCTTCCAGTTGTTCCTTACCACTCCTCTGCCGAGAGTTTCCACCCCCACAGTTCTGTTGGCAGAAGGAATTAAGTGAGCACTCCCTCGTGTGCTTCCAACAAGTCAGATGGATTAGTCAACAAAGAGGGTTTATACCAACCTGCTCACTTTGCCTGAAGCAAGTGAAAGTGCTCCGAAACAAACCTTTTTACCAGCTGAGCTACGGCAGTGGTAACGGCAGCATCGGATGGGAAGCGTGGAGGTACAAACTGGCAAAAAAAACCCCTTCAAGTGGCACAGTTACATCTGGTACACACTGTTGTCCAGAGATTTATAAGTAAGCACAAGTTATAGCATCTTACACACCCCACCTGTCCACGTGTATTTATTCTTCAGGAAATACAAAGGTAATGCAATTACACTGCAAATTCTCCACCACGGGCTAAATTAAGGCACATTGTCTCATATTTGTTGTGTACTGAGAGCATACAAGGGAACAGGTACCAGACAATGGATGGTTAGCTTTAATTCATAATGCTTTCCTAACCTAAGGTCACAGCGAGTGATTGTGCAAAATTAAGTAATTGACCTGAAAAGATTGTGATTTACTTTTCCAAATATCACTTAAAAGGTAATTCCAAGAAGATTTATTGCACAAGCTCAACTTGAGCTCTGAAACACCTGCCTATTTAGTCCAAACATTCTGCTGACACAACCAATGTGAGAGTTTCTACTAATAGGAATTACACTTTCAAGTCTTCTCCAATTGTAATCTGGAAACAAGGATTGTGAAATGACCGGATATGCCCGTGCCAGGTTGGACAGCAATGAAATTCCAGTACACACAAGTCTTCCCAAGGCTGCTCTTGAGGCAGCTGAACATGTGCCACCAAAATCTACTTTTGGTATGTATACTTCAGTGACACCTGTGCACACAGCATAACCAGAACTGCAGACTAAGGGTGGCTTCAAGGTTTCTGAGCTCTTCCTCATTAGCTTCGATCATTGTACTCTCTCCCTGGAACTTGTGCTGTGGGGTAGCAGAGTTCAAACTACAGAGTGACAGCTTATACTATTTATTTTCTGCTATGATCTATTTTTCCACTTCTAGGGTATCAGGAAAAATATGCACTTGTTCCTGCTCAGGTGATAAGGCTCCAATTTCAATACATTCACTTTCCTGTGTGATCCCCACAGCAGAGAAATACTTTTCCTCGAGAGACAAGAGCACCTTCTCTCCTATCAGTCAACTTCCAGCTTCCAAGATCCCTTAATATGCAAGAGTATTTGAACTGAGACTTTCACATGCCCATAGATTTCATAACACAAAAATCATGTTGGCGAGCCTTGAAAGTTCTTTAAAAGAAATCTTGATTTTTTCTTACTGAACACCCAAAGCAGAGATGTACTCAAGGGATAAGACAACAGTTCATCAGTTTCAGAAGCTATCTTGGAAGAGTCAGCCTCATCACGAAAATGTTTCTTAGATCACAGCAGGAATTGCAGGACACAAATCATTGCAGTTATAATGTGCTATTAGTATCAGTGCATTTTTGTTGAAAATGCTTATGATTGGTACACACTGGAATTGCATGATGTTTCCCATGGCATGATCTATTTCTCATTCATTTCTGTAAGAGTTAGAGCAGACTTTAAATGCTCTCCTCAGCTGCAAAAAAAGGAGACACTGGATATGTGTAACAAGGTCACTGGCCATGGTGGGGGGCTTGGAATTATGTGATACTTAAGGCCAATTTCAACAAAACCATTCCATGATTCTATGGATAACACACAAGCATCAATCATGCAAGTATGAGAATTTAATCTTCAATGTCTTGCACAACAGGTTTTATCATCTAAAAGCAGAATATCCTATGCTTTTGTGTGGGAGCTTGCAACTTGTTCACTGAAAACCTAATTCAGCAGTATATACAAAGACACATTTAAAAGTTTTGGTAGAGTGAGCTTTAAGTAGTATTAAATATGAAATACATTATGAAATACAACTGATTATATTCGTCCACAAAGGAGTTTTGTAGACCATTCTACCCAGATATGTATATGGCTGGAGTGATGAGCAGGATTTATGTGATGCTCACTCCCTTTTCACCCCATTATGACCATTTATTTTTAAATATTGGACAAAACAAAAATTAAAAAGTAATATCTTCCTGGATGGTGTCTCCTGCACAAAGTACTACCAGTGACTGGTAGTTGCATAGTTATATTTGGATTTTTCTAAATTTGGAGCAAAATGCCACACTACAATAGTGCATGTAGCGTTGAGGTATCAATTATTAATTCTGTTGTCTTGTGTGAGGCACTGCCTTTTCACTTGCAGGAAGCTGAATCAGTTCATGTTTCTTCCCCACTGAACAGTGGAAGATTTCTGCATCTTTCTGTAACACAGGAGACAGAAGCAGAAAGAACCAAAGGACAATCAGAGACTTAAGTTAAGGAAGCTCCTGTTGTGTCTGGACAGCTAGACTTCAGACTGAATAAAACTGCATTTTCCATCTCCAGTACTAGGAAAGTTAACCTCTAAAGATTTTTTTACCTGCACTGTCCCATCAAAGAGTGTAAAAGCAAAGATATCCTGGCTGTTGTCCAAATAAATGAACTTTGGCAGTAAACACTACTGACTCTCAAGAGACTGGGTAAAAAAACCTATGTTTAAAAATGACCAGCAGGTGTACATCAATGACTATTTTTTAATTATGAGCCACAGTAGCATGTGAGTTTGTCAGGGGAACTGAAAAGTTGAAGAAGAAACTGCAATGTTGTTATAAAATAAACGCATTTCTGCTACAGCATCTCAGGATGCTTTTGGAAATATTTTGTCCTACTATGAACACAATAGAAAACTGCATTTGCAACAAAGCAGTCTGAAAATGAGAATTTCTGCTGTGAAGATTAAGTGGTTTGCAAATTTTTACAAATTACTCAGCAACAAAAACATCATGCAGAAGTTAAATTACCTAGGGAGTCTCGTGTTTGTGAAGACACTCTGCAAAATGCAATTAACAAATAGATCAATGCAATCTTGATTCTAGTGTGGCAAAACAATTATAGAATAATTGAACTAGCAACAATGTTTCAGTTATGTTCCCTTTTCTGAGAGCCCTGCTCAGCGGTGGAATCCCTCACAGTGAGCCGACAACAAAAGCATGATGAGACCATTTGGGAGGAGCTATTGCAAAAGCCCAACACCCGGGGAGAGTCTGAGAGGGTGTCTCTGAGAAACTTACTGTAACTGAAAGGTTGGCCCCGCTTTGAACTGAGTGAACTGCAGAGGCTCCCTCCAATCTAAATCATTTTATGATTCTGTATTGATTTGTTACCACTCGAGATTACCTGTTGCAATCAAGTAACACCTACTTGCACTTCAGAACAGAAGCTCCACAGCTCGTTATCCTACCATTCCTCCTACGTGCTTGGCAGCTTATTCCTGGATGCCCACGGAATAGGTTTTAAACAGATCAGTCCAGGGTGCACTTAATGTTCCCGAAGATCACAAGCAGCCAGCTCCGTGAATGTGAATCCCAGCAGGGATTCTTCCTGCAGACTTTCTGTATACACTCACTGCCATCTGCACTGATTTGAACATATAGTGAGAAAGAACCAACACCACAAAATATTTCTTTAAAAACAATATAAAATGGGTAAGAAATTCTAACGTAGGTAAGGGCTGAGTTAGCTGACAAATGCCAACTGGTGAGAATCGAGTACTACAGGAATGCAAAATTATGGATACATCACAGAAGCTAAAACTTTATGAAGTACAGATCTGTTTTGCATTGTATAGAGGCTGTATCATGGGAACCCTTTGCTTCAATGGACCCAGACCTGAATCTTTACCTCCACCCTGTGCCCCAGCAAGGCACGGCAAATTTAAAAATTCTTTTACTCCCATCAATTAATCTGTCTCTTTGCTTAGATTTAGACCATTTTTGCTCCTCTCCCAGAAATCTGATACTGCCTTTTACAGTTTCTCCACAACTGACTCTCCTCTCCTCTCCCCTGAGAATTTTAGAAAGAGTTTCCCAGAACATAAATTAATTTTCTACCAAATATCTCCTTTCCCCAAGCAATTATTTGGAAGGAGAAAATCATACATGGTTTATAGTATTCTTGCAAAGTCTTCTCAAAAGCTTAAGGCCAGCTATCCCAGACCCCTGCCTATTTCCAGGCCAAGACAGAGGGGGTTGTGGTTTTTTACTGAATATATATATGAGCATTACATGACAGTGACAACACCGCACTTCTTCAGCTGGAAGATTCCATCATCCTCCCTAAGACATTTTATTACCTGCCGTAGAGGATCTGACTAAAAACGTTCTTCATAGTGGCTGGATGGGCTGTCATACAATAGCTACACAGCATCCACACCGAGGCCTTTTCTGTTTCTTGCTCTGTTGCCCCAGTGAACAGACTGAGAGGCAGGTGACACCACTAAACCAAGGACAGCAGTACTCCATGCTGCTTAACATCGTTTTCGTGGGAACTGGCATAGCCCTGGGGAGTAGACAGTGACTGCTCGAGCACTTGTTCATTTTTTCCTGTACAGACCAATTCTGTACCTTGACCTATGAGCTTCCTTGTTTTTCCTTTTCTGTTTCCCCCCACACTGGGCGTGGGGTAGAAGTGAGTAAGTGGCGTAGAGAACAGGTTGCCCAGAGGGATCGTGGAGTCTCTGTCACTCAGGAACCGTCTGAAAGCAATCCTGGGCCGTGCGCTCTAGGCTGCCCCTGTCTGAGCAGGGATTTTGGCCCAGATGACCCGCTGTGGTGCCTCCCAGCTTTCCCCATTCTCTGATTCTGCGCAGGCCGGCGGGGTCGCCGCGCTGCCCACAGCGCTGCCGGCCGCTCCCGCCCGCGGCGTTACCGCGCGCCGCGCCTCGCGCCTTACGCCCGGCACAGGGACCCGCCCTGCCGGCACGTGCGGGAGGCGCTCGCGCCGCCCCACGCGCCTATAACGGTACCGCCGCTCCCGGGCCCCGGGGACGCTCGGCCGCTGCTCCGCGGCCGCCGCCGCTCGCCCCTCAGGACCCGCGGTGTCCCCATTCCCTCCCTGCTTCCGGCAGCGGAGGGGGCAGCCGGCGGCCCCTCGACGCGGGCAGATGTGGGGAGAAGGAAAGGAGGGGCGGAGGGGGTCGACCCCGTCCCCCCCCGCCCCACACTGGGCGGGGCGGGGCGGGGCGGGAGGCGCGTGACGCGGAGCGGCCGCAGCGCGCGCCCGCCCCCCGCCGGCCGCCCCCTCCCTCCTGCCCGCCCCCCGCTCGCGCCCCCCCTCCCCTCCCCTGCGGCGGCGGCGGGCGGCGGCCGCGGTGCATTGTGGGCAGCCCGTTGTTCATTTGCCACCCGACCCGATCCGGGGCCTGTCGGGACGGAAGCGCCGCCGCCGCTGAGCGATCGAGCGGGATCCATTGTGGGCAGCCCCGCGCCCGCCGCGATCCAGGCCGGACCCGGGGGAGCGGGGAGCGAGCGGCCGGACTTCGCTTCTCTCGGCCGCCGCCCCCGCACGGCAGCCGGGCGCCTCTTTCCCCCGCCCCGTTCCCGCGGCGGACGGAGCGCTCGGCCGGGCGGGGGGCGCGGGGCGCGCCCGCCATGTTCGCGGAGATAAACCGGCGGACGCTCGCGTTCCGCGGCGGCGGTCTCGTCACCCCCGCGGCGGCCGCCTCGGCGGCGGGGACCGAGGCCTGGGAGCGGCAGGACCCCGAGGCGCTGAACGGGCGCGGGGCGGACGAGGAGGCGGAGCTGGAGGGGCTGGAGGCCGAGGAGCTGGAGGCCACCGCCGCCGAGGAGAAGGAGCTGCTGCTGCCCCAGGACGCGGCGTCGCCCCCCGCCGCCGCCGGCCCCATGTTTGCCGAGAGGAACCGCCGGACTCTGGCCTTCCGCGGCGGCGGGGGGCTCCTGGCCGCCCACCCCGCCGCCAACAATGGCTGCGAGGCCGCGGCCTGGCCGCGGAAGCATTTCAATGGGCGGGGGGCGGACGAGGAGATGGAGCTGGAGGGCGCGGAGGGACTGGAGACGGAGGGGCTGCTGGAGGGCAAGGAGCTGGTCCAGGACGGGGGTTCGCTGAGTGACAGCAGCGACGACGAGGAGGACGGCGAAGGGGGCAGCCTGGGCGACGGCAGCGGCGCCGAGGGCGGCAGCTGCAGCAGCAGCCGGCGGTCGGGGGGCGACGGCGGGGACGAGGCGGAGGGCAGCGGCGAGGGGGAGAGCATCCGGCACTTCCCGCTGGCCAGGCCCAAGTCCCTGCTGCAGAAGCTGCACATCTCCTTCCAGGGCTCCTGGCTCAAGGAGTTCCCATGGCTCTACTACTGCCAGGAGACCGGCCTCATGTCCTGCGCCTGGTGCACCGCGGCCGTCGCCGCTGCTGCGCCCCCCGAGCTGATCATGTCCGGCGCGCCCCTGCCTGGGGGGCACGACGAGCTCTGCAAGGGCACCCGCAACTACAAGCGCACTTTGCTCCTTCGGCACCACCTCTCCGCCGAGCATCGCCTCAACGAGCCCGGCAGCGCCGAGCAGGTACGGCACGGGACGGGGAGGGGGCGGCGGCGAGGGAGGGAGGGGCAATCCCGGCCTCCCCTTTGGCAGAGGTGAGGTTTTCCTGTGCCCGCGGTGCGGACTCCTTTAAATGGCTGCTCTGTGGTTGTTGTTGCCCGGCGGGCTGGACGCGCCGCGCTGCTCTCGCTCGCCGCGTCCGGAGCGGGAGACGAGCCCCCTCTGGGATTTGAGGTGACTCTCCCGCTGGATGTGGGCAGGCACACAAACACAGCACGAGCTGTTGTTTGTGGCTGTGCTCCGTTCCCGTTATCCCTCCGGCGTTGGCGGGTGCCGCTTTCATTAGTTGGTCTTTATCTCGTGAAGATAAACCGGCGATGTGGGAAAAAAGTTGCGTAGGAATCCCAGTGTCACAGCACTGATTTAAATACGCTCGTTACAACTTCCTCCTGCGGTACGGGCGGAGGGAGAGCAGTGTCCGGCCAGCGACCGCTTGTGAAATGGGGACTCGGCGGCGTGAAATTGGAATCGCTCTGCCGTGCTTAGCGGTGTGCCCCCGGTGCACTAATCGGATAACTCTGTGTATTTAAGTTCTTCGCGCTGAAATCTTTTTTCCCGATTGCGTTGCTTCAGATTTAGTTGCTGAGCAAGAAGTCTGCAATCGCTTGGTGTGTGTTTGAGATAAACATGTGGTTTCCTGAAAGCCGTGTTACTATGCCAGCGCTCCTCTAACGCTGTAGGAGTAGTGAAACTCTTCACGTTCCCCGCTGAACTTCAAATCACTGTGTTTCTTGGCTGCTTTCACGAATGAGGCAGGGCTTGCCCCAGAACGTACGTGGATGAAAATCCCCTGAAGAACACTTGCATTGAATCCGAAGCCTTCTGCAGCCTTTCTCCTAGGGATGCCTAGGCTGCTAAAGTTCGCTCGATCGCTTCGCTGGCGTTAAACTTGCCTGCGTGCATTAGCTAGTGTTGCTTCAGGTTAGGCTAGTCCTTGAATTGTTCGGCTATTAGCCGGAATTAAATAATTAGTCACTCCGATTTTCTGCGTTTAGAATTCAGTTTTAATTAAAACACCCACCTTGGTTGGGTAGCTTTATTTGGAGTCTGAAATAAAATGCAGTAGTTAGATTGAGGTTATTGCTTGAGCACTCTTAAGGAGCTCAGGGTACCTTGGACAAGAGCTGCTAGTCAAATGTTAGGGCAGGATATCAAGATTACAGGATGCCTTATAAAATGTTAGGTGAACAATAGTTTTCTTAGAACTACTTGGAAAATGTATGCAAGTTTTATGTGAAGCTGTTGCAGGACTGCAAGGGAAACCTTGTGGTGCACAAATACCGGTTATCCAAAATATTATTTTTGGATTTACAAATGCAACATTCACCTTCCAAGGTGATTAATACTGCCTTTTCAGTGAGTGTAGTTTTATAGCTACAGATGTTTTGTGGTAGTGGGTCATCTTATCGCTTTTCTTCATTCTTCTGGGGTTTGCTATTCACTCTAGAGTGTTTTAGCCAAATTTGCTTTCAATTAGTTTCTAATTAAGAAACTTTCATTCTTATTTTCTTTTACTTCTTCATATCTTTGAAAATGTTCCAGTTTTGCATAATGCTATTGCAGCATGTTCCTTATGGTCTTGTTGCCTAATTTCTAACTTTGAGTTGTGAATGATTACTCTGTAGAAGTAAGTTCTGTCACTGTGTAGCCTCCTGTGTTAGTGGATGCTGCTAATCCCTGCCACACTTGGAAGCGTCTCTCACTCTGTTTTAGCTGTATTTAAACAAAAGCTATTCCAAGCATTCTTTCTCCTTCTCAGTTAACTATTTTTTTTCTTCCTGTCCTCTTACCTGGAGTCTGTTGTAAAACTGTTAAACACTGGGAGGGTGGAAGGGAGGACAATATTGGCTTGTTGTCACGGTTGCCTACAGGTTACTGTAAGTATGTATTTGAAGATTGTGTTTATTTGAAGACCTTTCACTGTCGTGGGATTATTTGTAAAAATGGATCTCTGCTTTTATACCAATGATAGTTTGAGAAAAAATATTTGTAGTAACTGTGATAATAAATGAAACAGTAGGATAGATGAGTCAGTGGTTCTTTTGCACTGTACTAAAGATAAGGTTGGGACAAAGGTAGCTGTAAAGAGATTGATTTTTTTTTTTTTTTGGGTGGAAAACCTTCTGCAATTACATGTCAGTTAAAAACTTCTCACAAGGAAAGGAATTGCAGTTTTTGGGGAGTCAGTGTCGCTTTCTTTGTGGTGCACTTTCACGTTACAGTTTCTTTATCAAAAACCTGATTAGGAATCTCTGTTTTCTTTCCCTTCTATGTTTAATTTCCGTATCCTTTCATACTCTTAATGGCACTTGAATTTCTTTTGATACATATGTTTAAATTAATACCAAAACAATAGCCCCATTTTTTTCTAAATGCCATGATACCAGATACTTGGAACAAAAGTAGGTAATTTGTACCCTGACCGTATTTCCAACATACATAATGAGGCAGCAAAGCCGTTTAGATTTAATGAAACTTGGGAGAGATCTTTCAGCCTTTGTGTTAGAGACAGCACACATGTATTATGGACTTGACAAGCCTCAACTGCAGGGCATGTTTAGCAGCTGCTAATAAACATATGGCATAGTGCCACCACTCAAGCACAGAAAGGAAATTGTAGGTGTTAAGACAGTAAAGCAGTGGAAATTTCTATAGGTCTGTTGGATGTTACACTCGTGAAGAAATGAGTGATGATTTCAGTTTATTTTTGGGATACATTTAATTTGGAATGCCAAAATACATCACAAGTGGTTGCAGCTGCTGTAATTCAAGGGTATTGAGCTGTCAGCCGATGCATCTTTCTAAGACCAAATTCTTGAATCTTTCTCTATTCTCATTTTTAAAATAATTTTTCCTCACATTAAAGCTTAAGGAAATCCATCATCATCTTGAAACTACCTTGTTTTTTTTTTTAGTGAACAGTTTATTGTGTTGCAAGAATCTTAAGAAATGGATGTTTACTGGGAATTTGCAGCAAATATTCTAATTCTTTGATGAATTTGTGTCCATAAGATGCAGATTTATTGGCTGCTGGGGGTTCCTCCCCTCAAACCATCTTCTTAAAATATTTTCTTTCTGGACATAATTTAAAGCTAAGCTTTGGAAATACTGCCAGAAAAGCTTTCTCCTGTCTAACAGGCATGTTGGTTTAAAGCAGAAGCTCTCCAAAAGGAGGAAGGCCTTTGATGTGTTGTTTTTTCCATGTGAACTGGAATTGTTTGCATTATGTGAGCAGTGATGAATGGAAGTCATGCTTCAGATGTTAGAGTTACATTACAGTGTTCTAGAGTTAACTTCTTGACTTACTCTTAGCAGAGCAAAGAAGGTGAGGAGGAAGTCAGGCCTCAGAGTAAAGACTATCACTTAGTGTATTTTCATGTAGTGTTTTTATCAAACCTCAAAACTACTCAACTTGATGTTAGGCAATTAATGAAATAAGTTGAAATTGCTGAGTTGTCTGTGAGCGATGCTGTGTGTGTACAGTAACAGTGAAGCATCGTGTGCAGCTGATGGAACCATATTTTTGAGATCATTTTCCTCTGTATCTGCATGTGGTTAAGCTACTGATAGCTTACTTTTTTAGAAGATCCATTTATCAGAGTAAGAATTAATTTGGGGGGACAGGGAACTGCTGTGGAGCAAGATGTGGTAATGGGGAAGGGATTAAAAAATGCGGCATAACTACTTTTCATATACATGCAGCTGAGATGGAATCTGTGGTTAGATTGGTTTGGGTTTTTCTTAATTCTTCCTGCCCTCACTATTCTTCCTCCCAGGGACAGGGTATGCTGATGGAACAGTAGGAGAAAGAAAACTAAACTAACTAAACTTCTAGTAGCAGTTTTTGATCATCTGTTTCTGCTCCTGTTAGCTTTTGGGCAAGTTTAATTAATGAATTATACATATAAAATAGTAATTTATCTTTGTGTGTTTTCAGAGAAGTCTATTTGAAACTGAGCCCAGTATTAGTTTCCTTAAGCAGTCTCTGTTTTGTTACAGCACTTCTTAATTTCACCCACAGAGAGAAGTTTTTGACTTAGAACACTGAAGATTCCACAAATTGAAATGAAATTGTGCTGATTTTTTATCTTTCATTTCTTACTAGTGTTTATTAAAGGATGAAGTGAGTTGGTGTCAAGGTATTTTAGTTGATGAGTATATGGGGTCTCTATTCTGAAAATATAATTGATGTCTAAGCAAATATCATTAGTTTGGTGTTCTCATTAGAAAAACAGAACCCTTATGCTGATGTGTCATGTAACAGAAGCTTGAAAATACTTTTCCTGTAATTATTTTCTGCACCTTGCCTCCTGTTGAAGTATATTGTATTTTTTTTCTGTATCAATGTCTAAATCTCTTAAAGTAATATAATTTTATTCATCTTTCTCATAGTAAGTGTCAGTTCTACTTGTCATTCTTGGTGCACATAGACTTGATAACTGTTCAGATGTCAGGACTTCGTTTGAGTTATGACACTAGGATTAACTGTTGTACCATACCAGCAGTAAAACAGTTGGGTTTTGTAGTGCAGTTAGTTTAGAAATGTTTATGCACCCACTTCTGTAAAGCTTTAATAGTAACTAAAGCTGATACTGATTGATCTCTTTTTCCAACACACCCCTATAGCTTGGACACAGGTTGCATAATATCTCATTTTTCCACTCAACCTTCTGCTCTTGCCATAATGAAGATTTCAGTCTTGTTTTTCTTTAGCACATTTGTGATCTGCAGCTCCTCCTCACCATGCTGGCTCATCCTGTTCTCAGGAAACAAAAAGCCCACATTGTAAATACCAATTTATTTTTTGTCCCAGCTTGATAGGGTACTTATACTTGCTTAGTTAAAATGTACTTTATCTCCATTATTTAATCAGACATTTGTCAAAAGAAAAGAACTGCTGCAGGTTGTTTTTTAAATTTTGTGCAGTATTTAATGTGTTCTCAGAATGAAATTGGCAGCTATCATAGCGTCTACCTAACATCTACTGTGTGAGGTGCAAGTCACTGATGATTGATGAGCGTGACAACACTTGAGGGTACCGTAATTTTCATCCTAATCTGATCCAGTGTCAGTGTAATTGGTGTTTTGAAGCTATGTAATGCTTCGTTGCTGAAGTGACAGGAAGCTAGTCCAGAATCAAAATCTGCTGAGAACTTGGAGTGACAGCCTTAACTGTCCCACATCTGGAGCAAACTGTTTCACAGCCTTGATCTGGGGCAGTACTTGGGGTGTGTCAGAAAGTACACAGAAAAAGTTAAGATGAGGTTGGGGAAAGATCTATTGCTTGTTTTCACATAAAAGACAAATTGCTTTTATTTCTTCCTCTTCAATGAAGTGCTTTTCTGAGAAGTGTAGAGATTCAGAAGCAACTTGACTGTGACAGCAAACTGAAATTTCTCTGCAGGAGATGCTGGAATGGCACAGTTCCTGTTTTGGTTATACTGGGCCTTATTGGCTGCTTACAGATGTAAACACCATTATAGATGATGTAGTTACAACCTCAGTTGTCATTCCACTGATCCACACTGGGATTATAAATTGAGATGAGTACTGATTTAACCTAGTTATACCAGTGGGGTGGAAAGTGACTTTTTAAATATATGTAGCTGGTTTGTGCCATAGTCCCACATTAAAAGTAGTACTTTCCTGCAACGTGTATTTTAACATAGGTAATGTTAGCACTGTCATGAGCCCCAGCATAGCTTAGGGGCTTGTGTCTGCTGACATTACCTTCGTAATGCTGATTTTGACCTGTAATGTTGAGGCAGGTGACCTTTAACACCATCTCTAGCTCCCTAACCAGTGAAGTGTTTTAAGAGATGAGAGAAGAAAATAATGATTTGGCTTGGAGCTATCCAGTTTTCAACTTTCCTTGTTTGCTGGGAAAGAAGAGAGAATCTTTGAGATGTAGAATGAAACAGACTGTCATTGTTGCTGCTCTTGATGGCAGCATATGTCAACCCATATAAGTATGGTCTCAAATATGCCAGTCTGTGTTTTCTGCTGTCTCCTAGCTGCTGCTTTGTAGCATCTCTGAATCATCTTTATCTAAACATGAGTTAGAAGTCTTCTATGTGCTCTAAAGTCCAGATCTCTTGACTTCTTCCTGTCTGAACTAATCTTTAATAATGAATTATGTCTTGGTGTTGAATTGTCTGAAAATACAAAGTTTTAGCAAAATTTTGAAGCCACGTTTGAGATCACATCTTAAAAAGGTTGTGTGTATGTAGTAAGTGTTGGGCCAGTGTTGCCACTGGAAAGTTTGGGAGGCTTATTTCAAGAAAGTCTGAGTTAAGTATTGTAGTAGAAGCTTAAGTCAGGGGTTTTTTGTCATCTGCGGTATTTTGTCTGCTTGTCATGTGATACACTGTTTAATCCTAAATCTGCTGCAGTTAAAAAGCAAAGGATAAATGCTTAATTTCTAAAACTGTATATTAAATATATTTGTTGTTATATCTACTTTAGCAGTATGTTTTCTTTAAAACATTCAGAACAGATTGGGATGTACAGACCTAATCTATGTATTTATATCTCAGCATGAAGAAAATGTTGAATCAGTTATCAAGATTCTACTTAATTGTTTAAGTGGAGGTTTCTGGGCAAGAATAAGGGATTGGATATGTAAGAATCATCTAGTTAAATCTTTGGAAAGGCTTCTGAATCTTTAATATATGTGGGTTAGGAATAACAAGTACTTCACACTCAACTATATATTTCCTTACTTTTGGCTGAAATTTCCCTTTCTTTGCCCTCAAGGCATATTTACTAGTTCTGTTTGTTTCAAACTGGGGGGTGGGAGGTACAGAATGAGAGCATGATTTTTAGTTTTCAGAAATATCTTGTCAATTATATATTCTTGTCTGCCTTTGTGACCAAGAACATAAATAACAAAAAAATAGTTTGATTGAAATGATCTTCTTCAGTGTATTTTCATATCCTTATTAGAGTGCTGAAGAACTAAGGAGAGCATTTATTAAGAGCTAATCATGTTTGTGCGGTTTTTTTAATTGCAGGAAGCAGAGTTACCATCAGAACTGAATAATGAAGGATACTGTGATTTTAACAGCAGGCCAAATGAGAACTCTTACTGCTACCAGCTCCTGCAAGAGCTCAACGAGCAGAGGAAGAAAGGCATTCTTTGTGATGTTAATATTGTGGTGAGTGGGAGGGTCTTCAGAGCTCACAAGAACATCCTGGTTGCAGGCAGCCGCTTCTTTAAGACTCTGTATTGCTTTACAAACAAAGAAAGCCGTAACCAAACCACTGTTACCTATTTAGACGTTGTTGCTGTTCAAGGTTTTTCTGTCATCTTGGACTTCTTGTATTCTGGTAACCTCGTGCTTACGAGCCAAAATGCCATTGAAGTGATGTCGGTGGCCAGCTACCTTCAGATGACGGAGGTTGTCCAGTCCTGCCGCAACTTCATTAAAGATGCCTTAAACATAAGTATAAAATCAGAAGCTCCAGAGACTGTTGTAGTGGATTACAACAGAAGATCTGTTAGTAGGGATGGTTTATCTCCAAGGGATCAAAAAGTTGCCAGCTTCTGGGCAACACGAAACCTTACCAACTTGGCAAGTAGCATAAAAACTGAGAATGATCCCTACCCTATTGATGAGGGCCAAATGGAAAGCTACCAAATGAATGACTGCAGTTGGGTCCAGGACAGCTCACCTGAAATGGCTGAAAATGAATCTCAAGGTGAGGGAAAAGTTTTCGTGTGGAATGACATGAGTGCACAGGGACAATCAGTTCAAGAACCTGGAAAAGCAAGAAGGAAAAACCAGGCTGCAAAGAGATTTATTTATAATGTACCACCTAATACCGAAGAGAACTCTGAAGATTGCTCAGTGTTGCAACCGTCAGTCCCATATCCAGAAGAAGATTTGTCATTTATTAAAGAAGAAGCAGGTAAATACTGCTTAACATCAGTTATGTCATTTGAAAATTAAGCATTGACTGAAGTACCTGACTTTGTAACTTTGGATTTTTATTTTTTAAATTATTATGCTGTATGAATAGTTAATGTATGCATTTGAAGTACTGTCATTTACCTGCCTCACTTTTTGATGAATTAATAGTTTCGAAAACTTACTGCAATTTAGGAGCCAAGTTAGGGGTGGATTTGAGACACAGTTGGGACAAAGTTCTTTAGATGTGTCTTGTTTCTAAAGCAGTTTAAAATGTATGGCTGCTTCAGACGTCAAGGAGCTGTGGATGTCCTGTCTCGTCCCGAGGCCCTGCTCTGCTTCTGCCCATGGGGCTGGGGGACAGGAGAGCAGTGGTCCCACAGGGAGCACATGGGGCCCCAGGGCCGTGCTGTGTGGTGCCAGCAGTGCCTGGGCACTGCCGTGACCCTGCCAGTGCAGAGCACTGTGGGCTGGGACTGGGCGTGTGTTTTCAGTACAAGAGACCTTCATGTGCCTAGCGAGTGGTGTGACACAACAGAGCAGCTCTGGAGAAGCAGCTGTGCTGAGGAGCACTTCTGCAAGTGCCTGGGGGCGGTACTTATCTCTGGTCTTCATCTCTGAACTCTGGGTAGCTCTGCCTTAGCTTTACTTGGGAGTGTGTGCTTGTGAAGCGAATTTCCTGTGCTTCTCTTACTGGCTATGCTTTGTTAGACTGCATAGGATTTCTTCTGGCTGAACTGAGGTTAGAAGCTGTTTCAGGAACATGACAGTGGCTAATAGGCCTCAGGTCCACAGCACCGGGTTAGATCTAGCCTGAAGATGCTTCTAGTTGAAGCACCTCTGGCTGCAGATAGTGGGGGATGTTGGGTCCTCAGCACCAGCACAGTTCTGCCTGTGTTGGGCTACACTACTTGCTCTAGTTGCAGTGCCATGAAATAGGACAACAGAGGGTCTGCAGCAAGAGCTGAGGATTTGTGTATTAGCTGCACAAATACCAAATCTCTGACACAATTTAGCATGTGATTTCTGTTGATGATTTTTATGGGATAAATATTTAATGTCTTTTACTAATGGCAATCTAGAGAATGTCTACTGTATGATGGCACTGACAACAGATATAAATAGTTGTTTGGATTGTGTGGAGTTTTATATGTGTGCTGTGAAGAATTCTTGGGGAAATAATGGAAGACATGGGCAGTGTAGTATGTTTAGTCCTTGTTAATTTTTTTTTTTTTTGACAAAAGCACCAATGTTTCCAGTAACTTGTTATGCTAAAGAATTAAATTAGAAAATACATCCATGTAGCATTTTGATGAAAAGAACTGTATTGGAGACAGAGCATACTGAATATGTGTTCTGGTATCTGTCCAAAACCATTGAAAGTTCTGTGACTGCAGGAAGAAGTTTATTTTATTGAGCTCTAAAATGTTAGTCAACTAGTGATCTCCTTGGTATTTTCAGAGCACAGCATATGTGTTCCCAAGTACATAATTACACTTTCTGTCAGTGTCAGAGTTCTTTTGGAAGCCATATCTAATGTTTTTGTAATAATACCTTCACTTTTACTAAGTTTTTGCATGTATATTGTTTGAAATAAGAAGAGTGACTGAAATAAGGGTTGGTATAGCTTACTTTTCACCCATAGTCTGTTCTTCAGCTTTTGGTATTCTTTCTCTTCTACTTGTGGCTCTTTTTCTTTGCTTTGCAGGTAGATTCCACTCTTAAACACTCTTCTTTTAACTGCTCCCTCTGTGCCAAAGAAAAGGTGGAAGAGGGAGGAGTGGAGAGTTGGAAGAATGTCAAGAATGAGTTGTAGAGTAACCTGCGGGTTATACAATAACTTTTTAGTTTTGGATTAAATTTCTTGTGGGGATGAAAAACTACCAAAAATAATAGTTCTGAGATGTAAAAATGTATAAGAAAATGTCATCTGGAATAGATAAAAGACAATTCTATAAGAAGAAAAATAAAGAACAGCAAATTCTTATGTTCAGAGCTAAGGAGTGTGCTCTTCCATTGGTTGCTAAACTGGAAACAGCGAGCTTCTACTATTGTGCTTTGTCATGTTCTGATGGGGGTAACACCAGTGGCTGTGAACTGTCAGTTACATGCAGAGTGAGTTTCTGTGTCCTTGATTTAGGTTTGGGTTGGCCTGGTGCTTTTGTGATGGGAAATAAATACTGTAGATATGGTGGAAGGGAAGCCTACTTAAGATCACTCCTCACTACAAAAATTTATCCCTGAAGCCACTTCCTTGAATTCTGTAGTAAACGAATTTTCCGGTTGGGTACAGTTGGTCAGTATTAGATAATAAACAGTAAAAGCTTTCTGAAGTATCTGCTACTCCTCTTGTTGCATTAAAGCAAATAAGTTAAAGTGCTCCTTGCTGAACATGATTTTTTCCTACATGTATCCATTAAGGATGTTTCAGCTGCTTCTCCCTTTCGCCCTGTGTTGCCAGTGAGTTTATATTTAATACCTTTCCTGTAAAAGTAGCATGTTGGTGAGATTTAAAGAAGCTTTAAAAAAGTTAGGATGGATTTGAAATTCCTTGTACTGTCTTACATTTACTTACATTTATTTAACCTTTCTCCAATCTTAGCTTATTAATTAAAGTAGCTGTTTAACTAAAACATTGAATGTTGCCACCTATCTCAGTATTTTCCCTCCTAGTTGATAATCTTCTAAAAAAGTCTTTTACTGTTTACAGCCATCATTCATCCTACAATTAACCATTTACCACTGTGAAAATAACCATGCAGACAGTCAGCATATCACAGTCAGTGTTACAGTGTGTTACAAAAGTTCATAAAAGCTCAGTGAGCATAATTCATCATGTTCTTAATGTCTGTTCCTGGGGTAATTTTGTCAATTTTCATCGCTTCTTGGGTATGTCTTTCATCTGGGCCTGGTTGTTATTTGTTTTATTTGTACAAGTGTCCTATACTTGGACTTCAGAACACGGCTGTGAAGTATTGCTTATGCTTTCTGGAACTGACAGTGATGATTTTTAGGAGGCTTGAATGCAGTATCCCAGTAACTTCATAAAGCTTTAAGTGTATAGTTTGTTACTGTGATTTTCAGGCTACATAATGCTGTCTTGTCACTGCACTCTGGTGGGGGTGAGGGAAAGGATGACAAATACAGGATTAAAAAAACCCTTGGTGGAACAAGAGGGTTCCTGGCTGATTTTATAGGGGTCCTTAAGGAATTTAAATCAGCTTGCTGTAGAAACAACTGCTTTTCAGAAGGACACAAACAGCAGCTAAACCTGTTTACAAAAAATGTAGTGCTGGTCACAGCTTTCGTCATGATGCAAGGGAGGAGCATAACACAACTTGCTTTGAGCTTTACAATAAAGACTGCTATCTTTTGTATTTGAAGAAATCAAGATAGATGGACTCATCAGGACACATATATTTCTTGTAGGGATAAACCCCACTTGACTGACTGTGTTACAAAAGAAAAAAAATTGTGTATTTTTCCTACTTTTCTATGGTACTATAACTGTCAGTCAGATTTTCTTTAGACCTCAAGCTGATACCCTGATTAAAAATTTAAGTTCCTTGGTGGACCTTTTACCACTTTATTTGCCCCATTCCCTATGTAATCCAGTATTGAAGGTGTCAAAGGTTTTTAGAAGTCATATGAAAACATTGCAATACCTGAGGGTCAACCTCTTCCCCATTAATAAAATTTACTTCTCCCAGGGATCAGCCCAAAGACAAGCAGGTCTTCTTCTCACATTCTCACAATGTGGTCTGTCACTGAGCCTACAACTCCAGGCAATGTTTTGTGTATTACTGTTGTCAGTTTTCTTTTTTGAGGGTTTTTTTTGTGAATGGGTTGGAGAAGAAGGTTTTGTGGTGTCTACAGATCATCTCTCCCTGAAAATCTGAGTCCCAGTGCAATGCATTGACTTATTAAAAAATACCAATCTGAAGTGCTGATTTTTTCATTTGTGAAATAGTGATGATGATAGCAATTCCATGAATAAAAATGGTCCATTAGAACAATTAACTCCCCCATAAATAAATGATCTGCATGAGGAAAGTTCTTTACTTTCTTGTGTTTCACTGGTATAGTTGTTGGAGAAGATCAGCAAAATAGCTTTCACTTTCTTAGGAAGGAATTTTTCAGGGAAGGTATGATAATCAACTTGAAAAGCAAGTGTCTAATGTATTTGACATCAGTTGGTCTTCTGTCAGGGGTAGTTGATGCTAGATCTGACTCCTTACGGCAATATTCCACTTTTTCATTAATGAAAAATAGTGAAAATTGAGAACAATTTGGGGCAATAGATAGAGTATGAGTAAGATTGCCTTCACAGAATGTCTGAAGTGTGTCTGAGCCTTCTGTTGCAAGAGCCAGTTGAGCAGTAATGTGCTTCCAGAAGAAGTCTTTCCAGAAGAGCAAGATGAAAGACGTGAGGAATACTCTGGGAACAAAGGGAGTTTCTTTTCCTCACCTTCCCAGTATGTCAGTCTTGGCTGTGCTTTTTCCTCTGTCATGTTACCTAACATAAGCAACAAATCCAGCTCTCTAATAGCAATCCAGATTGTATCCATAGATTACCACTGCTTTCTTTACAATCCTTGAAAGCTGTGGCCTAATCGCTTATCCTGTCTACTTCCTGCCTTTTTAAATTGATCTAGATGAGCAGTCAGTGTCAAAAAATTTAGTGAAAAATAGTATTCCTTTTTGTCTTATTTTGGCACTGGTTCCAGTGCAAATATATGTAAAGAAAACAGAAGTTAAATTTACTACAAACAGCTGTATCTAAAGCAAAGTTTTGTATCTTTTCCCTCAGTGCACCATATGTGTATGTCCTTTTCTACAATGACCTGTTCAATGGCTTCTGTCAGTGAACTTCTCATTATTTCCCATATCATCTCCTTCTCAGTAATGTATCCTTTTCTGCCCCCAAATCAGTATATTTCTAGTTGCAGAAAAAGAATTAAACTTGTCAAACTAAGGATGTTTCTGGGTTAGACATGTTCTCTCTTTCTGGTGGCACACACCTACCTCTTGCATTCAAAACTGAAAATCATTTTATCTGGCCTCTGGTTATCCATTTTCCTGAGAACAAATGCAGTAGAATGTGAAATCCTTTCACAGTGTTTTTGATAGCTTTTGTTAGTGGTGTAAAAGCCACACAACCACTTCATTTTATTTCACAGTGTCCTTATCTCTTCTCAAATCTACATAGTGTGAGTTTTAGTGCTGATGGTTAATTAGTTTCTTTGTATTATGCTTTATTTCTTATTATTTTGGCTTTGCTTGTTGTTGACTTTTATTAAAG
Organism: Cyanoderma ruficeps; assembly: GCA_008694505.1. Lineage (NCBI taxonomy): Eukaryota > Metazoa > Chordata > Aves > Passeriformes > Timaliidae > Cyanoderma > Cyanoderma ruficeps. The sequence continues at coordinate 1,727,792 of VZDJ01000346.1, forward strand.
ATCAGATTACTGATAGCCTTTTACCCATGCAGGCTAGAAGAATGGGTAAATGTTTGAGGCTAATTGACATTTGGATTATTAATTTACACCTCTTAGAAATCAACTCAAGTGTAAAAAGGTAACCTTAGATCAGAGAAAAGTTGTGGTCAGGTGGCTTGGTCTGGAGATACAGAATATTATTGCTTCTAATTAGCTTTTTTTTTCTCCAAAGATCTGCCTTACCTGTCTATACTTTCCCCCTTTGCACCCCATCCTCAGTCTATCAGTATGACTGCATCCATAGTTGCTTTCCGCCTCCTCTCAAGAGGCTGTCATCTGGATTTAAGTTGACCAGAACAAGTCAGATGATGATTATGTCTAGTTTTGCAAGCAGGTTTCAGGGTGCAGTAGCTTGAGTGAGAGGAGAAATGGGAGAGGATATTATGAGCAACAGGGTCTATAAATATGTTGTGTTCTAGAAGCTTACCTGACTGTAGGCTCTGTATCCAGCTGGGGAAGGTAGAGGCTAGGTATTGCACTTCCAGCTTCCAGTCTGTGTGTAATTCAAGTCTGTCCTGTTGGATGAGCAATTAGACACTAAAGACACCTTTTTCATGGCTTTGTTTTGAACACATTAAATGTGTGCTTAATCTAGAAAACAGTTTTTCTAGGTCAACAAATTATTCTAAGAGTAAGCATTAGGTTTAATTATTATCTATTTAGTCATGTATACAGGGACTGAAGCATGTGTAGCAACCTCTTATCTCTTGTGGTATCTGTGCTGGTGTTCATGTTGTAGTGGGTCTTCTCTTCAAGTTGGAGGTTGAAAGATTTAGTAGCTACTGCCTACACTAGATGACAGCACTTAAATCTGTTTGGCTCTATGCTGAGTCTCGTGCTAAGATCTTGAACTGTGCAGGGGTTTGAGCTCCTAAGTTGCCTCAAACTTAAATACCAGGTGTGTACATAAATGTTCCTAGTGAAATTTAATTTGTGTTCTCTTAATCACAAAAGAATTGTCAAAGTGACAGTGTTATAAAATGTGTTCAGCTTGGTCCAGCTCTTACCTATGGTCAGTCTTTGGTGTATGCTTATTCTGAAGGAAGCTATACAATAGTGTCTGTACACAGCATAATGTTACATCTGTAATGTGTCCGTAAAGATTTGGGTCTGTTGATCTTAGAGATATTCATCCTATAAGGGAGGAAAAAGTGATCAAAATATTTTATTACTGTCTGACCTTTCACTGTTCAGCTACAGTTCTAGTACAAGGAGAAAAATCTATGAAGAAAGGATATAATACTTTAAATATTATAAACGTGGGTTTTAGGGTTTTTTTTCCTCTGCCTGCTGTAATTTGGAGGCTTTTAGCCTTAAGATAAACTCATCTTTGGTCTTACCCAGACTGTCCAACACTGCTTCCTCACTAATCCTTTCTTGTGTATTACAGAAGGAAGTCTTCCTCCTCACCTCAAAGGAATGTGTAGTTGGCATGTGTGTAGGGTATCTGTGTTCTATTCCTTGAGCTGTTGAGATGCCATTGCTGGAGTCCATCACTCCAAATTAGTATAAGGAGTTCTTGCCTCTTTTGGACATAACAGAAGTTATGTCAGTAATTAAAATTACACTCAGTAATTAAAAAAAAAATCCTCACTGCTTTGTGTTTCTTAAGGGAGAGGAAGGTTTATTCCCTTCCCTCTTCTTTCTTTTTATAGAAAAATAAATAGATGAACTAAAATACTGCTATTTTCCGTCTTCATTCACTCAAGCTCTGCTTTTTAAAAGCTCCGATGGAATGCCTTGTTTGGCAGTCACGATCCAGCTTGTTGTTTGCCATTGTCTAAGGGATAGGATAGAATTATAAGCTTCCTACTTGTTAAGTGATATCCTTTTGAACTGTTGTCTTATGTTGCAGCCCAAATCACTGCTGCCAGTGGTAATGCTGCCTGAACAGTAAATGAAACTGCTGTGTGTGTCTCACGCTGTGAGGATTTGTAATCTGTACTTTTTTCCAGTAAAACTGCAAGTTGGAAGTGATTAAATATGCAGCCTGCCACTAGCTGCATGACATTCCGGTTTAGCCTAAGAGAATTTCCTTTCCCAAAAAAATCCTTAGAATGAACAGTGTAGGGATAAAAAGAAGTCTTTGGACAATTAAATGTATAGTTTCATGCTTGAAAGCAAGAATGCATCTCCCCGAGACTTTTCACAGTGGTGACATTGGGAATCCAGTGTAAGGACCCAACCACCATCCAGAGAAATAAAATCTGCCAGTTACCACTGCAGTTTGTTTATTTAACAACTGTTTGCCTGTGAGGAAAGTAATGGATTCATTGAGTTCATGTTCATTCCTACAAATTCCTGTCTTGGGGATTGAGGGGAACATTGATTTGCACTATTGCCAGAAGAGCTTCTGTCCAACAAATATGATTTTGTTGAATTCTTAGTGCACTTTATTGTGTACTATTTATAGTTCTCTTCTCTGTGCTCTGTAACAGTGGCTCTATGTTCACTGAATGCAATTCTTACATGTTATAAGTATGGAATTAAACAAGCCTAGATCTATTTTTTTAAAGAGGAAAAAGGGAATGAAAGACAACATAAACTGTAGAAGATCTTGTCTTAAGAGCAAATGTGAATATGCAAGCTAGTCTTCTAAGCTGTTATATGCCAAGTAATTATGGTCTCTTGGATTGGTGTGGTTATGGAGTAATGGAAATGATTATTCAGGAAAGGATTTAGACATATCTGTAGGATCCTTTATATAAAGTATTTAAAGCACTCTATATAGATATGCCATGGAGATATTTTAAGGCAATAAAAGAACCCCACATACCTCTAGTAGAAAATACTTATTTTTGTACCAGCTAGACTGCTTGTGGCAGGCCAGGTGAAGTCACTGCACAAGGCAGTTCTAAAGAGAATCCTATGGAAAACCTTTCAAGCCCCCTCATGATGATGATAGTGAGGGAATACATATCCTTAGCATCAAAGTCCCTGGAGTATGAAAAAGGCTTTGAATTTTTCTCAGGATGGGGAGAAGAAATGGTGCTGGAGACTAGTTCAAGGGTCACATTTCATTGAAATTAGGAATGCAGTTACTTCTTGTTTTAGTATTGAATACTATGTGAAAACATACTATAACTACTATTTCAAGGTTAGAAACTTTTTTGTCCCAGTTTAAAAAGGATATATATTTTGCTAAACAGATTAGATTGATGACTGATTAGAACCCAGGAAGCTAAAGTAAGAATGTGTCTTTAATAGCTACTTCAAGTGACTTCAAGTATGGACTGTTGCCGGGTACTTCAAATGACTTCAAGTACGGATTGCTGCCGGGTACTTCAAGTGACTTCAAGTATGGGCTGCTACCGGGCACTTCAAGTGATTTCAAGTATGGATTGCTGCCTGAATCTTGGCCAAAAGAAGCTTGGGAAAATGGTAAGTGTATCTGATGGAGAGTAGGTTGGGTTTTTTTCCTCTGATAGGGGTTCTCTATCTGTTGTATCACTGCTTGTAATATTTGATTCCTTTGTTTAGAGGGTTATGGGATTAAATAATCTTCTTCCATATCTTTTGCCTTTCTGGATAATGTACTTCCTTGGAGGGAGGAAAAGGAATTCAAATGTAGGGAGGAGTAAAAACAGAATGTGATTTATATCAGTTCTTGTATTGTGACTGGTTGTGAAGGTACCTGAGGTCTTTAATAACCTGATAGATCCCCCTCCCTTTACTAAGATAAACACAGATAAGTGGCCTTTGAAATTGAAAACTTGGATGGTGAAAATATGGAATTAAATACAATTTTAAAAGGATATCTCAATGTAAGTTTTGCTATTAAAAATAAAAGACTTCATTGCAACAAATGTTTTTAGTTCAGTGCAGCTATAATTAAGCCTTCTTCTGTCAGTTCCAGCAAGCAATTATCTGTAATTATTTTTTCTGTCTGAAAACATACTGAAAACACCACCATATCTAAAACATCTAAAGCAATTGTTGCTAGTTCCTTACAATTTACGTATTGACATAAAGTCTTCAGTAAAAAGAAGATATCAAGTACTGGTTAATAGTAGTGCTTACCTCTTCTCTTTAACTTTGAGCTGTTACTGGGGTTATGTTACATGTGACTTACGGTTTAGTTTAAACATTTGGGGGTTTACAGAAAGAAATTTGGTCATCTGAAGGTGAAATTCACTAGTAGTCAAGAGATTAGAAGGTCTGAGGAAGTCTGCCTGTTCTTAAACCATTAAAATCCCATATATCTTACAGCCCTGGTGTCTGCTTGTATAAGACTTTTCTTCATGTAAGCCATTATGTGACGTTACGTTGACATGCAGCTCACATGAGTGCTCCAATATGCAAACTTGTGAATATTAGCAAAATGTGACTTCCATGTTATGATGGATTTAGAAGCTCAAAGGAGGCAACTCTAGATACAGGCCTGTGAGCATGTGCACATAAAACACAATTAGTTATGTTTTCTTCCTGCCAGCCTGAACATTAGAAACTCTTGCACATAGTCTTGTAACCTTAGCCAGTGGTTTTTGGATGCTTCTAGATGGTTATGATTATGTTCATAAAATCTCATCTGTAATAAGTTGAGTCAGTATGCTGTTATCAAAATCATCCTTGTATTGTGTGGCCTGTTCCATGTCATAGAATGCTGTGTTGTTCCTTTTCACACAGTAATAGGCAGCTATATTAAACTTGTTTTGCATGTATCCATTGAGCAAACTGTATAGAGTTCTCCTCCATCGTAAGGAAGAAGTGAGATATTCCTACTTCCAGAAGTTTTTTCTGTTCTCTTCATTTTTTACTGCTGTTAGATCAAAGCAGAAAATAGGTAAAATCTGAACCACTAACTTAATTTTTGAGAATTTCAGAATTTTTCTACCTCTTAGTGTCCTACTCCTTTTGTCAATATTAATTTTTACTTAGTTATACTTTCTTTTTATTGATTTGTCAAGTCAGATCTTGGTAGACAGTTCCTGCGTGTAATTCTAAATAGAATATTGGGACAGAAGACTGTGACTGTCTAAATGCTGCAGAGTTAGAGGGTTTCTAATTCAGAAGAAAGTGTTTTCTGGTATAACTGATGTCTAGGAAAATGGAGTATTGGTAAATTGTAGTTAATTTACTTCACAAAATACGATTTCAGTGGTAAAAATGCTTTGGTTACAAGTAGGCATTTTCCTAGCAGAATTGTACAAGCAGAACTTAGCAGCATTTGTGATTTCTGCACACTGGCATTGTCCTGATTTGGCTGATTTGAAGTCATATATTTTGCTTTATTGTTTTGGCACCTGATTATTTTTGTGCACCATGCAGAACATATTTGAATATTTTCTGTGCATTTCATCATTTTTTCTCCCATTGGCTTCTTATCTTGTAGGTGATTCTTCTTCTTTAATCATGAACAAGTTGAAGTGTCCACACTGTAATTATGTAGCCAAATACAGAAGAACACTAAAGAGACACTTACTCATTCACACAGGCGTGAGATCTTTCAGTTGTGACATCTGTGGGAAGCTGTTTACACGAAGAGAGCATGTAAAGAGACATTCCTTGGTAGGTAATCTCAAGTGTTCATGTATATGTATGCACATGTACAAGTGGGGTTTTATGGGTTTTTCAGGTATTTTGGTAGCTGGAACAAACTGTTCTCTGATTTGACATAATGTACATTGTCTTATCTTGATCTGAAAAGGATGAAGATAAACATTTTTTGGATAACTGTGCCTCTTGTTTTCTTAATGGAAAATGTGATGTCAATGAAGACAGTCATTTCAAGATTATTTTGAAAGTGATGTGATAAAGGGTATATATATACAAGTGTATATATATTTATACTTATTCAGTGTATATAAGTACTCTGTAGATAATGAAAACCAGTTTTGGCTTAGCTTTACTGCAGTGGAACAGCACATCTTGGTCTATAATGCTGCATCACCATTTTCTGTGAGGGCACCCTGTTAATTCTGCAATTGCACAATATCTTGGTGTAATTCTGAAATGTTTGTTTCACAACTAGACAAAGCTATAGTATAATATCTGCTTTAAGATTAGGAAAGAATGAAAAATATCTGATGCAGAAAGTAAACATCTGTCTGACTTGCATTCTGCCAGTACCATAACCAGCAGTTCAACTTACCCTGTCTTGTGTACAATGTTTAACTCAAGATTTGACTTGAATGCTTGTTTATCTGAGCATCCAGGGAAAGTATTATCTGTCTTGGGTATTTTGTAGGTACTTTGTATCTAGTCTATAAGGAAATTAAGACTTCATTATAATATATACTATATAAAATCCAAGGTGTGTTTTAGGGCAGTGATAAAAGCAAGATCATGTGGGTGGTGAGAAAGTAACATTTCTCCAAGCTGTGATTTTAAAAATTCCCTTGTTTTGTAGATAGCCAGAAAAGGTTAGTACATGGAGTGGGGTAAATTGCACTTCTCCAAGGTGCAGCCCCTGGATTGGGGCAACTCTTGGCTTGTTCATCCAGGCTGTTGGATGAACATGTGGAGAGCAGCCCTGCCGGGAAGGATTGGGTGGGTGAGAGGCGGGACATGACCTGCCAATGTACTCTCTCATCCCAGAAAGCCAAATGTATCCTGGGCCTCATCAAAAGCAGCGTGGCTAGCAGGGTGAGGAAGGGCGTTCTGCCCCTCATGAGACTCCACTTGGAGCACTGCATCCAGCTCTGGGGTCCCCTAAAGAGGAAGGACATGGAACTGTTGGAACTACTCCAGAGGAGGGCTATGAAAATGATTGAAGGGATGGAGCATCTCTCGAACAAAGAAAGGTGGAGAGAATTGGGGCATTATTGCCTCATTGATGGCCGTGCTCCTTCCTTTGTGGCTCAGCAGAGAAGACAGCAACAGTGGGAGTTAGTTGGTCTATTAGGAGTAGAGTGGGACTTCAGTTTTGTGTCCTGCAGTGTCTGACCAGGACTTGTAGCTGAAGATTTTTTTCCTCCAGGAAAGGAGATGAAGTCAGACAGTGTGAAAACAGCTGTGAGTGGGCTCAGTGCAGTTCTGTGCTTTAGCTGAAGTGTCCTTTCCGTGATGAAGTCAGAATATTTTTTTTTCTGTTCTCCGCCTTCCCCTTTCAGTTCAACAAACCTCAAACATTCTGCCTTTGTGTGAAGTATTGTAACAAGTCTAGAGGCTGAGGAAAGCACATGTATCAGCTGTACAGATTATACAGCAGAGCTGAAGTAACTATTTGTATCATGACCTAATTTCCTTTTCCCCTCATCTGGGTGCTAATTTCTTTTATCTAAAATTTCAACTTCTTCAATGGGACTTCAAATGAGATATTTAAGCACATAATTGTAATCTGTTGTGGGAATGCCAGATAGAAGAAGGAAGTCTTCAACTTAATTTTTTCATAGATAATAACTAATATACATGGTTGCTGAATTCAGTTACTTATACAAGCAACATACTTCCAAATTCAAAATCAAAATTTATGGTTAGTCAACAGCAGCCTTCTAATTTTACACTTAGACTCAAATACAAGACAAAAAAATTACCTAAAGGACCTGGAAAGTTGATGTTGGTTTTAACTGCATTGGGAAGGAAAAACCATGGAAGAAGAATTTTCCTCTTTGAATTCTTGTATTTAGTAACTCTTGCTTGTTCTTAATATTTCTAGGATTTAAAATTGTAAAAAGCAAATTTGCTAAACAAGTTATCTTGTATGCAGTGTACGCTGCTGTCATTGCTTCTGAGCAGTGTTCTGTACCCCCACGAGTCGTGAACTGAGCACTCACCTGTGTACAGAACAGGTGACCTGCTGAGCTCCACTGAGGTGGTTTGTTTGTAGGCAGTAGCTCATACCTGTTGAGGAATACATAAACAGATCTCCAGTAGTCCTTTCTTACTCTGAACGGTATTTGATATCTTTTGGAAAAGTTATAAATAAGAATTTTTATATTAATGTTTGTTACTGTTATTATTAATGGTTTTCTGGTATTATATGCAAATGTAACCTGACATGCCTATGTTCAGCTGTTAAAATTTCTCTTCCATAGGTGCATAAAAAGGATAAAAAGTATAAGTGTATGGTGTGTAAGAAGATTTTCATGCTAGCAGCCAGCGTTGGAATAAGACATGGATCGCGACGTTATGGAGTTTGTGTAGACTGTGCAGATAAATCTCAGCCTGGAGGGCAAGAGGGAGCAGACCAGGTGCAGGACACAGATTTCCCTAGGGATGAGGAATACGAAGAAAATGAAGTGGGAGAAGGCGATGAGGAGCTTGGTGATGATGTAGAAGAACAGAACGACCAGTCTCGATGGGATGAAGGCGGGGAAGTTTGTATGCCTTTAGATGACTGACGGAGCATATGACTTCAGGGTGCTGCAAATGGACATTGTATGGATTGACTGTTTGAATTTTTGGACTGAAGGCTTGTGGAATATGGTACAGGCTGGATGGTAGTTATGTTGCTGTGAAAACGTAGGGTCAAAGCCTTATAGCAAAAAAAGGATTATTAATTTTTTTATGATATTTGCACAGGACTGTACAGCATACAACCGTTTGGTTGAATTATACAGAGTCCTCACATCTACAGTCAGTTATCAAAAGAAAAATGTATTTTTTATTATTTATAGGCTATAGCTACTTGGGTCCTATTCAGACATAGTAGTAACTGTAATTATGTTACACATTCATGTGTCTGTTTACATGAATGATGAAAATTGCGACTTAGTATGGAAATACAAAGACAGCTTTCCCAAATCCACTCGTACTTTTGTCAGTGAATCAGTGAAGCTAATTTGGGCTAGTGGCTCATTTTCCACAAGCACGTCTTTGCCATACAAACCTTACCTCTCCCATTATCTGATAGGCGAAAGCTAATCTTTTAAATATGTGTCACAGATATTGCCAACACCGTATTGAAATTTGGGTGGAAAACTTTTGGCTCTGTGCTGGCAGGTGCTATGGGTGATAAGCACTGGAGAAGTTTTTAATGGCATTAATTTAGTGTCTGTTTTTAAAGAAGGTTGTTGTTGATTCATCAGTTTCAAAACAATAATGCAGAAGAAATGACCAGTAATGAAGATGATAGACTGATCAGAGCATGGGTAACTCTTGTGCCACTTAGTCAAAAGATACAGTCATGCTAAAAGGTATCTGATGTAATAATGTTTCTTCCCTATTCTAAGGCCCCCCTTCTCTCAAGATTTTTTTGGTTTCCCTGGTGTATACCTCAGTCACACAGAATAAAAATACAAGGAATGGAGAAAGTGTCATATTAAAACAACTTTTTGGTCAATAATTTCTTACTTGTCCGTTTTTTGGCTAGTTTATGTGATGTGTTTTGGACACTAAGGGTATTGTGCCCATTGTTCATCATTGAACACAAACTATTTTTTATTCTTTTGTACTTCATGGGTTGTTGTTAGTATTTAATATAACCAAATTACATTTAACTTGCTCATTTGTTGGAATTTTTTTTTTAAAGAAAAACAAAAAGTCCAAAGCAAAATAATGCTCTTTGAGTTGTCTACTTTTCAGGAAGATATGCTCCCTATGCTCTTTTTTTCAGATTTTCTAGGAGGCATTGAAACTTGAATTTTCATAAGCACGTAGTTGTTTTTTTTTTTTTTTTTTTTTCCTTTTTTCTTTTTTTTTTTTGTTTCTAAGCTTGTAATATTGTACCAATGATTTCAGGCCCCTTTCATAGGGAGGGGAGGGCATTACACCTTCACCTTAAACTCCTCTGTGTTGTCCAGCCTAAGGCAAATGAATTCAAGCAATCATTGGAACAATAAGTCTGATGTACTATTTTGTCACAGTGAGTAAATATGCAGAGCATTTGTCATGACACATAGCTAGGCCAGTGTGACAGTACTGTATAAAAAACAATTGAGGGTCACCATATTTTTCAACTTTGTTTAATTTTAAAATGAGTATATTTTTTCCTATTTTATGTCAGGTAACTAAATTATGGTAGTTGTGTGGATAACTTTGAATTATGCTTTGATGGACAAAATCTTACTGGTGCTCCATCTGATCAAAGTTGGTATGTATTTAAAGAGACAAGCTTTACTGTTGTCCATAGAACAGTAAGATAATGTTAAGACATTGTTTTTGCTGATTGAAAATGAGATGATAAGTTTGAACTACGGTTATATGGGAATTAAAATGCTTTTTTTTTATCATCCACTTGTTTCATTGGTAGTTTCCACATCATTGTAAACCTGACATGGATAGTTTTTTTGGGGAGGGTAGGGAGGGTGAGGTACCTTTTTTTACACTGAAGATTACATTTTATTCTCATTGTTCTAGACTGAAATGAGTAATGTGTAATTCTGGTGGGGTCCAAAGTAGAAATTAGTTGGGCAAAGATGATATGAATGAAAAAATATTTTAAACGTTAAAGTAATGTTCTGCTTTGTGAATATGTAAGTATAGCATAAAGATTTTTCCATCCCATTTATCCCTTTTAAAACCATAGTTTACAATTGGTAGATCTGTCTATATATATAAATATATATATATCTGAAATTCACCTAAATCTGCTTTATTAGAATACTGCTCACTTAATGCGTAGAAACTGGACCTGGCTCTACATTCTCAATGTATTTTCTTTTTTTTTTTTCTTCTTTTTTTTTTTTT